>JAPWLS010001292.1:0-106882 GCA_028551675.1 Tineola bisselliella
CAAACAGGTAGGGGAGACAAGTTAGCGGATGCCTATTGTCTCCCAAACAATGGCGCGACTCGACGGCCGCCTAACGGTACCCACTTCGCAGAAGCGAAACAAAAGATCGCTCGCCTAACGGTCGCAAAATACGTGCTAAGTAAATAACACGCACTACACCGATATCAAATTCTGAATATAATTTTAACTAAAATAGATAAAATTACACACAGAAAGACACACTGAGCGTTATGAACACACACACGGCGCACAACACTATACAATTTAACGGCAAAAGCCGGCCAAAGGAATCGCTGAGTGAAACGATCACTATAAACTAGCTATAACTTTCACTAAACTCACCAGAATTTAATAAAAATAACACCAGTAGATAGATCTCGTCTCCACGAATCCGATGGTATATAGCACTGCACTGTTTCACGAAAGAAACCCGACCGTATGAATATTCAAACGCGGAGCGCGCTGAGAACGATGCGTTCGCTGCGGCGCTCGGCACGCGACTTTTGAAATTGTTACCTTTGACCGCGGATATCTTGGAAGTTACCGCGAAGAGGTATATATATTTTTACACCACTCGACGCGCCTTCAAAAGAAGAACAATTGGATACCTCTCCCGAATTTTTCCCCTTAATACTTCGGGAGATATTGACAAAAAAACAAGTACCACGTGGCCACGAGGTACACGATCCAGAAGAGCCAGGAAATAACTAAAGGTACCACTGGATGGAGCGTCGAAGGGCGAGTAAAACGCTGTATTTAGTATTTGGATAGCATAATTGGAGAATTAATTATAAATTTTCAAAAAATTTAAAAATTTGAAATATTTTTAATTTGGAAAAGTGATCGACGACCTACTCTTTTTATTGCGCTATTCAATCGAGGACATTGTTGTTTATATGTAGAAAAAATTTCACCTAGTTCTAACGTGTACTTTTTGTAATATTAATTTTATAAAAATTATAAAAATAAAATTCAAAAACTTTTTAAAAGTGAATAATCGGTTTCGCGATAGAGTTTTTATTCGATTTTTTTTAAAATATTAAGTGGTACTAGGTGGAGTTCCACGAGACGAACAAATAGATGTAATTAGATTAAGGATAGCTTAACTAGAAAATAAGTTAAAAAATTTTAAATAACTATAATATTTTTCTACTTTTTTCTTTAATATTCTTTGTACATAATAATCAAACAGTGTGTGTTTGAATAACTAGGATAAACCTAGGCTTGGGTAATTACGTTAAGTTTCGGAGTTGACATAATAGGTAAATAAAATCTGTTTTTACCTGTTTTTACCCGTAATTACCTGTTTTACCTGTAATTACCTGGTTTTACCCGCACTTACCTTGTCTTCACCGGTTACGCGACTTAAGCGCCCACATTGTTTATACATGCTGTATTGTTTACCCTTACTTGTACTTGTACTTGTTTTACTATATTGACAGATGATTTTATTTTATTCTATTTTATTTTTCTGTTTTATTTTTTGTAATTTTGGTTTGTGTAGCTTTATGTTTTAAAAAGATTCATTACTTACCTTAAGTTGTACCCAATTTCTTCAGATTTCGTCAGGTTTAGGTCGCACAATTTTGACATACCATTCTGGAAAATGGAATAAATTAAAAATAATTATAATATACTTACCGTATATTTATTATACTGCATCCGCTGACTGGAGCCGACGCGTGCACCTGTAATATTAATAATTAGTAAGGGAAACTTAAAATTAAAATAAAGTACAACACACTTACCGCATACTCACCATATCGCATCTGTTGACTGGAGCCGACGAGGGTATCTGTAACAATAATTAGTAACTATTTATTCTAAATCCAATCTGACCATAATTTTAAAAAAAAAGTTACTTACCTCTGAGTATTTAATACTCAAGATATATCCTTAATTTTATTTTTTTTTATTATTGACGCAATATAACAATTTAAAGGTTAATATTTTATTTCGTTACTTACCGTATCTGGTTTTTATAAACTGACGCGAACCTCCAACATGTTTGGATATAGAACACCAGCGAAAACGATGGAGACCTCCAAAGACCTAGAGAAGACCAAAAATCAGACCGAGAAGGCGGGAACTTCTCAAACTGCGACTTCAAATGTTAGACGCAGTGTGGGAGAATGGGAGATGGGGAAACAAGAATCAAACCCCAAACCTTTAACGCCTCCTAAAAAGGTAGTATTGACAAGTGCCTCTAAAACGAAAGAGAAGATGCCGCAAGAAACAAAAGTGACAAATCGTGCAACAATAGAACTGACGGAAACTCTACAACCGTCAAAATTTTCAAATAGGACAGCTGAAGCAAAAGCATGCCTTATAAAGGCTAAATTAGGGCTCTCTAACGCACGAAACATAAAAACCGAAATCAAGACGGACGTCACACAGGCAGTCGAACGACTATACGCACTTGTGAAGGAGGCTGAAAAGGCTAAGGAGACAGAAAAGGATAAGGATGACGGAAAAGGAGCGAAGAGGAAAGCCGTTGAGCAAACGGAACTGTCGATTTCATCCGCCGCGACAATGACACCACCGTCGGCCGAAATGGTACAGTCTCTGATGGACAGCATGCGGGAACACGGGCGGCTGATGACAGAGTGTAACCGAAACACTCTGGCATTAGCTGACCGGCTTCAGACCGCGTGTCCACCGGGGGATGTGCCAGAGCGGCGGGCAACGTATGCCAACGTGGTCGCGAGTACCAAACGACCGATACACTCTATTGTAGTGTCTAGCGAAGGTGACAGCAGCGACCAAGTTGTGGAGAAGATAAGGACAGCGGTGGATGCAAGAATGACAGGATTAAAGGTGGAGAGGGTAAGGAAAGTTAAAGAACAGAAAGTGGTTATAGGCTGCGGGACGAGGGAGGAATTGGCAAAGGTTACAAGGAGGATTAAGGATGCCGAGACAAGGCTGCAGGTGGAGGAGATCAAGAATAAGGACCCTCTGGTAATCCTGAAGGATGTTATGGCGTACAACACGGATGAGGACGTCATGACATCCTTGAGGAGCCAGAATAAAGATATCTTCCAGGGTATATCTACCGCAGATCAAAGGCTCGAAGTGAGGTACAGACGCAGGACAAGGAACCCCCACGCGTGCCACGTGGTCCTGCGAGTAGCTCCGCTGGTGTGGCAGCGGCTCACAACAGCTGAGCGCGTGCACATCGACCTCCAGCACGTGCGCGTGGCGGACCAGACACCGCTAGTGCAGTGTTCTCTCTGCCTCGCGTACGGGCATGGGCGTCGGTTCTGCACGGAGTCCACCCGAAGATGCACGCACTGTGGAGGTCCACACCTGTGGGCCGAGTGTGAGGACCGTCTGGTTGGCGTGGAACCGTCCTGCTGCAACTGTAAAAAAGCAAAGATGACAGATACTCACCATAGTGTTAACAGCCAAGAATGCCCGATCCGCCGAAAATGGGATGCGATAGCCCGAACGCCCATAGCGTATTGCTAAAGTTGTTGCAGGGGTACGTCAAGATGACATCCACAGAGCGCCTTCTGATGCCTCCAGCTACCTTGTGGTCCAATCTAACCTGCAAAGAAAAGAAATAGCAACTAACGAACTTATAATAGAGGGTGGGAAAAGAAAAGTGGCATTCGCACTGCTCCAGGAGCCTTATGTGGGCGGGACTAAAGTGATGAAGAACTACAGAGGAACGAGGGTCTACCAGAGCATTGGGCAGGAAGATGGGCCTGTAAAAGCGGCCATAGCCGTCTTCGATCACGACCTGGACGTCATACAGTGCCCGAAACTCACCACAAAAAACATCGTAGTGGTGAGGATCCGGACTAGCGCCTGGGAGATCCATGTAGTGTCGTTCTACTTTGAGCCGGATCAGCCCATAGAACCATATCTGGAGCAGCTCAAAAATATAAGAGAGGAAGTAAGGCCGGGAAAGCTAATAATAGGAGGTGATGCGAATGCCAAGAACACATGGTGGGGTAGCAGGAAGATTGATCACAGAGGGGAGGAAATGTTTGGAGCTCTAGAGGAGATGGAACTGCATATACTTAACGAGGGTAATACGCCGACGTTCTACACAGTGAGGGGTGACAAGGTGTATGCCAGCCACATAGATGTGACGGCCTGCTCTGCGGACCTGCAATGCCTAGTAGAAGAATGGACGGTTGACGACGGCGTTTCGTCCTCGGATCATAACGCGATTACTTTCCGTATTAAGTTAACCAAGGCAAAAGGGATAGATATCAAAAGGACAACAAGAATATTTAATACGAAAAAGGCTAATTGGAACCTGTTTAATAAAAAATTAGACCAATTAAAGGAGAAGCAAGGAATGAGGAAAGTAAGAATGGAAGAGGTTAACAGCAGGAAGGAGTTGGATGAATTTGTGGAAAGGTATACAAGCATAATAAAAGATGCATGCTATGATGCGTTTCCAAAAAAGAAAGCAAATGAAAAAATCAACTCACCGTGGTGGTCCGAGGAGCTCGCGAAACTGAAGAGGGATGTCGTCACGAAGAAGCGTCGAATCCGATGTGCAGCGCCGGTCCGTAGAGCAAAGGTCGTCGATGAATACCTGCAAGAAAAAGCAAAATATGAGAATGAGATTACCAGGGCAAAGATAGAAAGCTGGAAAGGATTTTGCGAGAAGCAGGACAGGGAAGGAGTTTGGGAAGGGATTTACAGAGTAATAGGAAGGACCGCCAAAAGACAGGAAGACGTGCCACTGCTAGAGAACGGTAGGGAAGTCGACTTGAAAGAATCGGCGAGGGTTTTGGCAGAAGCTTTTTACAAGGAAGATACAGAAGAAGGAGAGAGTGCAGACCATCGGCAAACAAGAGAGAAAGCTGAAAAAGTGAACGTGTTGGATCATGATGAAATGCATGATCCACCGTTCACAATGAAGGAGCTAAAAAATGCTGTAATGAGCTTCAACGCCAAGAAGGCACCCGGGGCGGATGGACTCACAGCAGACATCTGCCAGCGGGTTATCCTTGGGGATCCGGACCTTTTCCTGGCCTTAATAAACAAATGCCTAGAACTAGGACACTTTCCGACTAGCTGGAAAAAAGCCACGGTGATAGCCCTAAGAAAGCCGAATAAAGATGACTATAGGGATCCAAAGTCATACAGGCCCATAGGGCTGTTGCCAGTAATGGGGAAGGTTCTGGAGAAGGTCACCGTTGGAAGGATAAAGTGGCACCTGCTCCCAAACTTGAGCGCACGCCAGTACGGGTTCATTCCACAGAAGAGTACCGAGGACTCCCTCTATGACTTGGTACACCATCTACGCGGAAGACTGAAAGCGAAGAAATTGATAACGATGGTGTCTCTCGACATAGAGGGAGCCTTCGATAATGCGTGGTGGCCCGCTATTAGAGTAAGACTGGCGGAGGAAAGATGTCCAATTAACATCCGAAGAATAATGGACAGTTATTTACAGGACAGGATGGTTGGCGTAAAGTATGGTGGAGCGGAATACACAAAGAGCACCAACAAGGGCTGTGTCCAAGGGTCTATTGGCGGTCCTATCCTATGGAATCTCTTGCTGGATCCACTCCTGAAAGAGTTGGAGAGGCGTGGCGACTACTGCCAAGCCTTCGCCGACGATGTGGTGCTGGTCTTTGATGGAGATAGCGCACTGGACGTACAGAGACAGGCGAATGCCGCCCTCGCCTATGTTCGGGAGTGGGGTGTCAGGTACAAACTGAATTTTGGACCACTCAAAACCAAAGCTATGGTCTTGACAAATAAGCTAAAGTATGACACCCCACTCCTGACCATGGGCGGGGTCGCAGTCGACCTGTCTCAAGAGATCAAGATCCTGGGGCTCACGATAGATAATAAATTGACTTTTAACACCCACGTCGCTAAAACCTGCGCAAAAGCGCTCAATATATATAAACAGCTGTCGAGAGCCGCCAGGATCAGCTGGGGTCTCATCCGGAGGTGATACGCACCATATATATGGCAGTGGTAGAGCCAATAATTATGTACGCCTCGGGTGCCTGGGCTCAGGCATCCAGAAAATTAGGAGTGCAGAAGCATCTGGACGTCGTACAGAGAGGGTTTGCCCAGAAAATCATTAAGGGATACAGGACGGTCTCCTTAAACTCGGCTTTGATCCTTTCTGGAATACTGCCCCTTGACCTGAGGATCCAAGAAGCGGCTACGATGTTTGAAGCCAGAAGAGGATTATCGCCGTCGGTTCTGGGGGGTGTGGATGTGGAACGAGTGACCCGGATTATGGAAAGCTCACATCCGGCGGAGCATATGAGCCTGGAGTTTATAAGCCTGATGGACCAGGACGAAGTAGAGACCCACAACATCCAGGCGGTCAGAATCTATACGGATGGCAGCAGGATTGAGGGTGGGGTCGGTGCAGCATTGTCCATTTGGAATAATGAAGCCGAGACCAAAGCCCTCAAACTAAAGCTGTCACCGTACTGCACTGTCTATCAGGCGGAACTCCTGGCCATATGCGAGGCCACAAAAATAATCCAGAGAAGCATGGAAAGCAGTTTCGGCATCTACAGTGACTCCAGATCTGCATTGGAGACCGTTATCAACTATGGCTCTCTCCACCCCCTGGCGGTCGAAGCGAGACGGAATCTAAAGTGTGCCTCTGTCCAGGGCAAGGAAATCTCCTTGTTCTGGATAAAGGCACACGCCGGGCTGGAAGGGAATGAAAGGGCGGACAAACTGGCAAAGGAAGCTGCTCTAAAACTAAAAAAGAAGCCAGACTATGACCGGTGTCCGATCTCATTCGTCAAGCGACAGATCCGAAAGGAGTCGCTTGGCGAGTGGAACCGGAGGTACAAGTCTGGCGAAACAGCTTCAGGTACCAAAATGTTTTTGCCGGATGCGGTGGAAGCCCATAGGATCGTTCGACAGTTGGAACCTACAGGAATATTAACGCAAATACTTACAGGCCACGGTGGATTCTCCCAATACCTGGCCAGATTCAAGTGTAGGGAGAATCCATCGTGCATTTGTGAGCCAGGTGTGGAGGAGTCGGTAGCGCACGTTTTGTTTGAATGTCCCGCTCATGGTGCTGATAGATTTGACCTGGAACAGAAATTGGGTACAACTATAAATCAATATAATGTTAATAATATAATAAAAGATAAGTACAAGAGAGAACACTTTGTAAATTATAGTGTAGAAGTAGCTAAAATTGTAATAGCTAGAAATAAATAAATTAGTCTGTAAGATATGTTAAATAATGTTTTAGTAAAATATTAAATTTAGCATATAGTAAGAGTAGTTAGTTAAGTTCTCCTAGAATAACTGCAAAAACGATGAATTGTTTGCCTAATTTTAAGATAAAAACTGTATATAATACCTAGTGTAAGTGGTTGCAAATTGTATTGTAGGATTTATTAAATAATAAAGAATAAAAACCTCTGACAAAGCAAGTATGTCAGAGAGGAGAGGCGCTGGTGGTGGAGGAGGTTTAAAAAAAAAAAAAAAAAAAAAAAAAAAAAAAAAAAAAAAAAAAAAAAAAAAAAAAAAAAAAAAAAAAAAAAAAAAAAAAAAAACCTAACCTAACCTAACCTAACCTAACCTAACCTAACCTAACCTAACCTAACCTAACCTAACCTAACCTAACCTAACCAAGTGAGTTTATGTATGAATGAATTTTATAATTTCTTACTTATTGCACTGCTGCCTGAATAATCGAATATTCATCTGATTTGAACCTTATTCTACGGTCTACTTTCGCACACTTTTGCGGGTTTATAAATATCAGTTATGCAATAAAATGTGTTTAGGAAAAATGTTTTTAATTAAAGAAATTTTAAATTATAATTATGGTAATAATAACAAAAAGAATGAAATTTATGCTGCGATAATCGTTATCGATAAAATTGATTTACAAAATGTCACCTCTCTATTCATCAGGTGTCAGTTGTCATCCGCAGCGCCTACGGCGCGGAGGTGGTAGTTTTCTCAGTCGTGTCCTCGTGTCGTGGCGTGTCTTTTGTTTTGCGGTTATTACTTTAAATAAATAAAATCATTTTATCTCAATATGAGTTCAAATGTGTGTATGTGATTTTACGATGTTAATCAGTGCATACTAGAACGAATGAAGACATTCAAGACTATCACGTAAGCACTCATACCCGCTCAAGCCGCGGCTGTGATGGCTTTGTTACTGCAGCGAGAGTTGTAAATAGGGAGTTTGCCACGTAGTAGATGATTCCTCACCACTATAGCTGTTGCAATCCCCGACAGGGCGGCCGAGCTCGTGTCCAATGCCTCGTCGCGGTCATTGCTTCGTCTGCCCTTCGTCGGGGTCAAGTGTACGCGCCCCCGCGAGCACTGCCCGGACATTATCGAGCGGGTCGCGCAAGAAAGGAGAGCCCTATTGCAGGTGAATCGTGTACTCAGAAGGTGAGTGTGGCGCTCCAGCAATGGCGGACACGCGCTTCCTATATGTGATGAAATTGCAGAGGGGCGTTACAGAGCACGGGTGACTCATCAGAGGTGGACACATTGTTTCTCTTGGAGACTGTAAGAAATGCATTACTCGCAAATGAGCCTATTACAGGGGTCCTACAACAATATTTGTTCACAGAACAAGCTGCTGCCTGCGAGAGGCTCTATTCAGCAAGCATGGAGTATGCTGCACATCTCTGCTTGGGAGTTTGTGTCTTATGCAACAAGGCGGAGGGAAGGTGTGATGCTGCATGAATGCGGAGGTGTGTTGATGCTTTTTGGTATATTAGGACACTTTAAAATACTCTATTATAATGGAACAGATAAAATACATACATCAATAGATCATGCTTCAGATTTGAGTCCAGGGATAATCATTGTAATTATGCTTTAAAATTGTAAATTGAGATGTAAGGAGCATGTGTCTTCCCCTTTATTCTTAAATAGTCCAATGAATTTCAGAAGACTCACAGGATGATGATGATCTGATCACTCAAGTCAATATTGACAGAGCGATGATGCCTGCTAATACAGCACTCAATGAGAAAATGCTAAAATATGGTCAGAGATGGCTGTTGGCGCCACCACCTTCCCAAAGTCTTCCTCCAGGCCTGTCCCAAGTGCACTGCACTCTTCGCAAGAGAGGTATGGTTTCCTTTGTTACTTCATAATAATACGGATTGCCCAAATTTCATGACTGTCATTCAATATTACAGAACACAAAAGGGCATCGGAGTGCACCCAAGGCGAATGTGAGCAACCCAAAAGGCAAGTTTGTGTGAAACAGTTTATTTTGTGTGACTGTTGTAATAACATTTCATTGCTTCTCAGATGCTGTATGGAGTTAAAGGGTAATGAAGGCAAGCAGGGAATAGCAGCAGCATGGCCACTGGCAGATCGCACGCGCACATCCCGGCGAAGATGGGCTCGCGGACTAGTGCGGGAGGCGCGGCACTGCGTCATGGACGGCGATGCGCAGACCACTCGATGGCGGGATGAGGAGGACTCCGTGATGCAGTGTGTGGACGTGCGGGCGCAGTTCGTGTTTCCGCTGCCGTCTTCACGCTGCCTCGCGCTCGGGGACATTTACATCCGCAGCCTCCGTGGTCTCTAAGACTGGAGTTGCGTGCGTCCAATGTGCTGTGATGTTAATAAAAATATTTGTACATTTAAATGCTTTACTCAATTATTAGACATTGTTTGCTTCCATAACGAAGCCGCCCATCCCACTCATGCCTGACTTCACCCTCCCGCTCTCATTGTCATGCTGTGAGAACGCGACCTTGGATATCGCTGAAATTGTTCATGGACTGCTGTGTTTTGAATACTTGCTTTGACACTGGCAACTTATTATAATGCCAACAAAAATGAATACAACTATTTATTGTCTATTATAACCTGTCTAATCCACAACTACGTGATAAGTCCTTTCCTTACTTAGTTTCTATGACGGCTTCGGCTGCTTTGGTCGTGCGGTGGTTTTTGGGCGCGTTGAAATCGGTATCAACCAGTTAATATATGATAAGTTCTTGTGTTCATAATTGGCTGTAGATTCTTTTTACTGTTTTTGTTTTAAATGCTCGCGAGATTCGTGCAGTCGCTGCCGAACGGTATCGCGCAAAGACTCACAGGCCTCTACTTTCGGGGTACGGACTCGTTCTATTGTACCTCGGCACTCGAGCTCTGACTCCATTATATATTTGCACCATCTGTCGACAGCGATATCGTGGCAGCACCGCGGCGGTTGTCGCGACATGTCTACGTACGAATTGGGTCCTATCGAGGTTCGAGTGGTGCCGGCTCTTCGCGACAACTACATGTACATAGTAACAGATACGCAGTCCGGGGAGAGCGCTCTAGTGGATCCCGTGGAGCCCGCGACCATACTGCGGGCCGCTTCGTGTCTCCCGCGGCCTCCGGGCCTCTGTCTCGTGACGCATCACCACTACGATCACGCCGGTGGTAACCTACAACTGCTGAAGGAGCGGCCAGAGCTACCCGTGCTTTCTGGCGACGAACGGGTCCCGGGAACCACTCGGCTGCTACAACACAAAGAGCACCTAACATTAGGCACATTGACGGTGACAGCTTTGGCCACACCCGCGCACACCACGGGCTCTGTGTGCTACGTGGTTAATGCAGGGGATGGTAATTCGGCGGTATTCACTGGCGACACTCTATTCAGCGCGGGCTGTGGAAGACTGTTCGAGGGTTCACCAGAGCAGTTACTAGCAGCCATGGACCTCTTGGCGGAGCTACCAGGAGACACGCGGGTTTTCCCTGGTCATGAATACACAATGGATAACCTAAGATTTGCAGCTCATGTGCAGCCAAACAATCCCTATGTTAAGACTCGTGCATTGTGGGCCAAGAAGAAGCGTGAAGATGGAGAGCCCACTGTGAGTATTCTCAAATATTTAAAAGCAACTGCAATCGTGAATGCAAAACCCCATAATTACAATTCCACAGATACCATCGACCATAGGAGACGAGATTCAGTTCAACCCATTTATGAGAGCTCGGAGCCAAGACCTAGCCAAGGGAGAGACGGACCCCATAGCAGTTATCAAAAGATTGAGACTTGAAAAAGACAACTTTAAATGATCTGGAATGCGGCTGAAGCATGATTTACAAAAATATCACATTACTTTTAATATTTGCTCTGTTATATAACAAATGATAAAATGTCTTCACACAAACAAACATCTTATCATTGGCCTTTATGTGCTCTTGAGTGCACTTCCCTTGTGGCTCCTCTCCATCTCACACATCCTTTGCTAATAATATAAAATTACTAAATGAAAGGGTCTTTGTGCTTTTATATATGTATTCTCATTGTTTTCTCTTCAAATGAGATTTTTATTTATAATTATTTAAAATCATAACTTGCAAAACAGTGCTGCATTATTGTTCTTTTTTGTTGTACATGGACATCTCCTCTGCGTACTTCTCTTTTGAGCGTTCGAACATGGCGACGTACACCCTCTTGTCATCCTGAGTGAGGGTCCTCCATTGCTGCGCCAGCCGCCGGGTGAGCTCCTGCTCTCCGCCGAGCGCCGCCGCCGCCATCATACGCGGCCGCTGTTGCTGGCAGAACTGGAAAAAGGCATTGCAGGGCTTCTTGGGTGCATTGGGGTCCCTTTCAGTAGGCCGTGGCCGCCGTTTGGGCGGCTTCTTGTCGGGCGATGGCGAGCGCGGGAAGCGGTCACCGCATCTGTCCAGTCTGCGCGCCAGCAAACGACGGTCGGCACGCAGTCTCCGAGCGATGCGATCAGCGCAAAGAACGCGGTTGAGGATCCGCTCGTTGTCCTGTTGTAACACCTCGCACCGTTCCAGCAGCAACTGATACTTACGACGGTACGTTTGACGCTCGCGAGGGAGACTGGCGCCGTCCTCAGATTCGGACGATATGTTGGAGTTGGCGTGCTGCACCGTCATGTTCGCCGTGTTTTTGGCGAAATAATGAAGACACGAAAAATGTTTTGCAGTCAATTAACTATCGAATCGGGGTAATGGTAATAGGCGATCTGCCTTCTGCTTCTTCAATGGAACTCTGCCAGCGTAGTATTTGAGCAACACCCTATCAAAAATTATCTAATTCATCGCATTTTCCACAAATCCGCCCCAGCTTACGACCAAAACATTACCCTCACCGGAGTATCGACCATAGATAATGAACTAACAAGGAAATTTAAAATATGAAATATATAAAAAAAACTTTAATTAATATGAGTTCTCTTAATATATAATAATATGAAAATCCGATTTGTTAATATTTTAATAATTGTAAAAACGACGCAACACTACACATGTGTTTGTCAGTGAGAACTGACAGATTCAGTCTGCTTCGCCTCTTGTCAACGTCGGGTTAGGGCTTGCGTTCTGTGTTGAGCTGAGTTCGGTTAAATTGTTGTTGTCCTGTTTCATACCATGTTGTGTGGTGAAAAATAACAATATAATATGGAGGATGAGGATCCCGTAGTTCAGGAGGTATTTAAATCGGCTAATTTAGTTAAAATATTGAAACTATATTTTTGCTCGAACGACTGGAACCATTTGATTTCAGATACCAGTATTTCTGTCGCAGTCACTCAGTGATAATTTATATGTATATCAGTATCCAGTGAAGCCGTTCAGCAGGGATTGGAGCACTACTCATGTTGTGAATGCTAAAGTGAAACCCAAGAACAACATAGTAAGACTGGAGGTGGAACTGGACACATACAGTGATACGTATTGCGTATCCAAAGGTGAACAGATAGCAATAAATACGGATGGACAACAGGTATGCCTTGTGAATGTTTGTTAGTTTATAAGAGAAATGCTATTTAGTCGTCTGTGACAGGAGAGCCGTCGCGAGCGCAAGGAACAACCATACTTCAGGTCAGGTCTGATGGACAAACTGGTATATGAGAGCATATCTCCCGGCAGTGATCCAACCAATTATGCTGTGGCCATATTGCAATCTAAGGAGATACATTGCACACCAATCAAAGGTAACCAAATACATGTGAGCAACATGTCACAGATGTCTGCAGCAAAGTGCATAACACACACATTTGCAGGTATAGCACAACTGAGGCCCACATGCACATACTTGGACCAGGAACAAAGGACCAGAGATAAGCATGACAGCGAGGATGTGGAGGAGAGCACACAGCAGGTAACATAGACTGAGGTCACACTTCATTGAATATGATCAATCAAGGAGTACTGCCATGGACTTATGATATATCAGGTGACAGTGAAGTTTGGTCGGCAAGAGACAGAGATGGCAAAGAAAGCACGTGAGAAGTCATATGAGTTTGTGCAGAAGAAGAGTTTGGAAGAACCATGGTCAGATGCAATGTACAGACATGACGATACAGACTATGCTGATGTAACTATACTTGTAGTTGAGAATGTGATGTCTGTGATCCCTGCACCAACTTTCATGTGTCTGTGGCAGTTGGAGCGTCTGAAGCTGCTCAGCGTGAATCCGGGCGAGGGCTCGCAGGTGTCTCTGGAGAGAGCTGCCTATGTGAGGGCGCTGGCGGGGCGGGGCCGGGAGAGAATGACCGAGGGAGCGGGCGCATTGCTCAGGCGTGGAGGGGTGCTGTCACTGTCGGAGGTGGCGCGCGCACTGCACCTGTCCACCAGTGCTGCCTTGGCTGCGGTGGGGGCGGCCGGCGTGTGCGTGCGTGGTTTGTGGACGGCGCCTTCCGAAAGCCTGCGCTGGAGTGACACACGCGTGCCGGGGTCCACAATGAGTGCTGCGAGGGACCATGTTGTAAGCAACCCATTTATAGATTCGTTCATCTGGTCTTTCGATAGATAATGTGGCGATTGTTTCAGATATATTTGCTGACACGACTCGATACAGTGGAGAGAGAGTCTCTCGCTGGAGATGTGAGACTGCCCCCTGCACAACTGCTGGAAGTGTTGACGAGCGTTTGTGTCCTCCAGGGTGGAAAGTGGAGACTAATGGTTCCACCTGATGTGGCTTTTGAGAAGGCTCATCCAGACATAATGGAACGATATAGACGTTACTGGGAGGGCCGAGAGAGGCTGTTCCTGGAATCAGTTCGGTCGCATCCACGGTTGGTGAAGTCCGACAGTGACAAGAGTGTGGAGGATGAAGAATACAAAAAGAAGAAGAAGCGCAACAGGCTGGTCAGCTCAAGTTCACAGGAAAGTTTGAAATAACATCTGTTATTGTCAGTGATTCAGTTATGAGATGGAGCCAATGCGCTGAATACAGTCGGCCGTAATGTAAACATTTATGAATAAATGATGTCAAATAAAACTCATGTCTGCAATGCCTTTGCAGTATGTAACAGCATTTGCAGTGTTTGATATGAAATGTATTTTATTATAATAAATAGGATTTGGTTTTTACTAGTTTTCATAATGAAACCAAAAACAGTTATTTTTATAAAATGTAATAAATTATGGTAGAACATCTTTGTCAATCATTGGAGTGATTCATATTTTGCACTTTAAGTGACACAGAGTGAGCTACTACGTATTAGTGGCAATAAAACGCACACATCGACACATCGTGTAATGAATGGCACACACGCCCGGTATAACAAGCTGGCACTTGCAGTTGCCCATGGTGTCTGGTCATCCATGCAAATGAACCAGTGCGATGAGCAACGCCATGTATTGCGTAGAGTGCGCACGCGCGTGGTTGCACGGGCGACACGCGGCGGTGTTCAGGCGCCCCTGCACGGCCGGCCACGGACACAGACCCACGCGGCAGTCGGCCATCTGCAGCGGCTGCTCGTTCACGATAAACAACACTTGATGATTGGAAGAGTTGGCATCTGCTGGATTACCGCATCTGGAATTATGCAAAATATATTCATTGGATTGATTACAGGAGTTATGTAATAATATATGCGCGACACTCACTTGTACAAAATGGCCGCCATGTGACCTGTATATGGCGCTATCAGACTACTCCTCCAAGCGCGCTGCTGCAATATTATTACTTATTTATACATATTTGTAACGAAGAATGCATCTATGGGGATTTGTCAGTTACCTGTATGGTCGCTGTGTGGTAGTTGTCTCCGGTGAGCGGGACCCGGTCGCGGAATGTGCGCATGGCTGTGAGCGCGAGGAGCAGGCCGGCCTCGTCCGTCAGGGTGACCTGCACGCGAGGCTGTTGGGGCAACTCTGGGCGTCATGTGACTAATGTTATTATGATGCGGCATTCGAAGGACTCAGCTCGCAGCTCACCACTCACCGTTGGGTTGCACTCGTTTGTCGAAAAATGCCATCATGTCGTTGACGAAGCCGCAACCGAGGCTCTCATGATGAGGCGACCCGTAGCCGTACTTGTAGTACGTCTCCAAGTCCTCAGCATATTCCAGACGCTGTAAATCCTCCTTACTGAACACCTGCATAGCATTTTGTATGTAACAGTTCCTCCCCTCCGCTTCCTCCCCCGCCTCTTTTCTCCGCTCTTACCGCACACCAGGGCGATATGTTGCCGTTCTCCCATGCCTTGTTGTACCTGCACATCTGGTACATCGCCCTGACACTGGCCGCATCCACTTCGAAGTTGTAGCCCAACCGCCGCGATATGTTGCCTATCATCTGAAACATTTGCTTCATCTTGACTGAACGAATGAGACATGCGGCGATGTTAGGAGAATAAGTCACCTCCTTGTATTCGTGCTTCGATTGGAATATTCGTAGCTGGTGGAGTGTATCGTTGTCCCTCTCCCACGCCTCGCAATGTTTATGCGGCTGAAGCGAACACGGCATTATTGTGGCGTCTCTCATACGTACGCGGGGCTAGTGCTACGGAGCGTGTGGGCATTACCATGACGAAGGTCTCATTAATTTCCCTCGGGATGTCGAGGGCTTCTGCTTCTTTTCTGAATATGCCTTCGGAGAATGCGCGGAAGCTAGTGGTGGCGCGGTGTTCCCTCCCAAACTTGAACTGAAAGCATGTTATCACAAGAGCGTGCGTGGAGTGGCAGATGACGGACTCATGCCTGCGGCTCTCTAAGTACCAGATAGTCGTGTTGGTTGTACGTGAACAGTTCCGGATACCTGTCCCTCCACTGCCGCGCCAGACGCTGCGTCGCGAGGTAGCCCTCCTCAGTGAGCGCAGTGCGAGCGACCAGGTCGTCCTTGTATCGCCACTGCCGCAGCAGGGACACGTCTGCCTCGCACATACGCATCTATGACAAATTCATATATGACATACGTTTGCGAATGAGACGCATGACAGATTCGCATATGGGACTGGATTGACTCACTCCTGTGTGGCGATAGTTCCCATTATTGTAATTGTCGACGATGCTCTGTTTCACATAGTCTAAGAGTTCCAACTGTGGCTTTTCGGTGTCGAGGGGCCGCTGCGAGCCGTAGCGCGCCAGCAACCATATCGCCGATGCATAGCAACCTGCAATCAATATATTAATGAGCAATTTAATCGTAAACTGGTAAACAATCACGTGAAGGTCATTTGTAAACGCTCCGTTGTATATTTAATGATACATTTGTTCGCATGACCATGATTTTTAGGATTTGTGAGGAAAATACCCACTGAACTTTCCAACTGAAATGCCAAATGCACTCACCGGGCACAGAATATAGCAAAGCGGGCGTGTGCCGCACGTTGTGATCGGTGGAGAACGCGTATGCCGTCTTCGTGCCGAACAGCAGGTATGGGTTGTCATCAGCGGTGCGGCAGGTCTCTTGGCAGGCGCTCAGTGCCACGAGAGAGCACACGATAGCATAACACAGAAGGCACCAGATGACCATCTTCTACTGAAATGTATGAATAATGCATTCCATGACGAATCTGTAATCGATGTCTTTTGCGATTACAATAATACCAAATTGGTGATGACAACGATCATTAGTATAAAAGGAACGGCACGTACTAGCACTATATCATCATATAGCGTGGTCTCTTAGTGGCTGACATTGGCGAACGAGCAGGAAACCACGACGCACCTCTTCCAAAGCCGTGGTAAAACTGGTCAACTGCGGCTGTAGTAGAGTGGTGCTATGGTGGGAGATGTGCCCCCCCAATCCCATAACAGCGACCGACACGGCGCACAATACTCAATAATTCATACATCTGTTCGTTATATATAATAAATATATTTATAGATTCCTTATTGAAAGTGCGATATTGTCAGGGAAATAGTTTTATGTTCACCATTGTTGTCATTTTGATGCAACGTGCAGGCGAACTATGTCTTTGTCGCGCGTAATGATTGTATATTTACTCAACGAATGTGTTAACTGATCGTGTCGTGTCGTAATATGTGAACGAGTTGTATTGCTTCGGCGGGCTGATGACCTCTATGTTGGCGTTCCCTAGAGCATGCTGTTTTCGACAGTGCGAGCCGTGATTGTTCATTGGTCGCTTAATAGGTGTGCGTGCGCATGTCGGCTGTTACTCGCTGCTGCTTCACGTTTCAGTGTTACTAATATTTGAAATCCGTTCGTGCTTCCATTTAAAATTGTAATAATTACAGTATTCGATGAGGAGTTACTACCTCCACGGCGGAGAGCGTCCGCCTACATTCTTCATTCTTTACTATGGCAATGGCGGAGTTCATGTTAGTAAGTATCTTTGACATTGGACATTTCGAATGCCGCACAAGTCATAACATGGCAACACACAATTTGACATTTGCCTCTGCGTGGGATTGTGTTGTGATGATGTCTCAGGAGTTATAGGTTTCAGAGTTGTACTTACATGTGAATCAGAGATGTAGAGAAAGAAAATGTACACTATTACGATATTCAAATTGTTTTTTAAATCTAAATCATGTTAGGACTCCTACGATTGCAAAGTGGACGTATCTCCGGTAAGTGGTCCCTCATCAAGACTGCAAACCCGGGTTTTGTAGCATAGTTTTGAATTTATAGTAAGTTTCAGTAGTGTTCCACGAGCCGGTGTTGCGCATTTGTACATTGCTGATGCATTATAAACAGGGGTGTTCAATGTTTTATAATCTTCAATGCATTTGCAGTAGACAGTTTATCTCTTAAAAATAAATCTCTTGTTATCTCAAAAAGCTCACCAGCAGTCACACACGCACACACACACGCACATCGCATATACAATGTTTTATGTTTCATTTTGCAAGTCTGAGTCATATTTTATCTCTGTGGGTGACATTTATTATTGCGAGCAGTATCTGGCGACATGTTGAAGAGACTGCTGCTCCACTTCCTTAATACTAGAATGAGCGTTGTAATGTGGTGCACGAGCCTGGCAGTGGTGCTGGTGTTCTATTGGACATCGGGTTATAGAGATCGGTTGAACAATGGTCAAGATGTGGTTCTTCTGTGGTGGACCAAAGGATTCCCTGGGACATCGCAGGAGATACATTGCAAGGGTGGTGTCCAGTGCAAAGTGCTCAGCGAGGGCGACTCCAGTGGAGTGAGCGCATACTTATTCTATGGCAGTAACATTGACTTTGACCACCTGCCATTGCCTAGGAGGGGTGACACAATCTGGGCGCTGTACCACGAGGAGTCGCCACGCAATGTGGCCGAGCTCTCCCACGAGCCCGTGCTGCAGCTCTTCAATTATTCGTCCACATTCAGCAGATACAGTGATGTTCCGTGCACTTTGCAGTATTTGGGCTCCTTGAGCGATGTCACAAGCACAGAGTTTTTTGTGCAAACTGCTGACAAGAATAAGCACTTGGGGGAATTAGCGCCCATATTGTACATCCAGTCTGATTGTGACACTTCCACAGAGAGGGATGCTTACGTGCGAGAATTGATGAAATACATAAAGGTGGATTCTTACGGCGCATGCCTCAACAACAAGCACTTGCCTGCCACTTTCAAAGAGGACTACTTGAACAATCTGGACAAGAGAGAGTTCCTGATGTTCATAGCGAGGTATAAGTTTGTGATTGCAATTGAGAATGGGGTTTGTAACGATTATGTGACTGAGAAGTTGTGGCGCGCTCTCAAGGTGGGCTCCGTGCCGATCTACTTCGGGGCCCCGAACGTGCGCGACTGGCTGCCGAATGACGCGGCGGCCATCCTGCTGCAGGAATACAACACGGTGGCCGAGTTGGTCGCGCGCCTCAACATGCTGCTGGACGACGACACGCTCTACGAGGGCCACTTGCGCCACAAAACAGCCGCCCGAGTTGACAACGAGCGGTTACTGCGCGAATTCCGCAACAACCCTCGGAGCGCCGACGCCTTGGAAACCGCCGCACGGCTGGAGTGCCTCGTGTGCGAGAGCATTCACGGAAGCATGGCTGGCGCACGCGCACCTCGCACTCTCGACAGCAGACACTACGAGTGTCCAAAACCGATGTCCGCGCTCACTTTGGCCGCCAACCCCGCCAACGAGTGGGTGCACTTGTGGGAGACCGCCAAGCGCAAGGCCCAGCAGATACACCGGAAGGTCACTCAAACAATACAATAATTACCATTTTTTAATATTTGTAACTCCACATATACATTAAATACACTTTTGAACATTGAATCTGATTGCATTTCATTGGCAGATTGCGTCGAGTGGCGTCACCGGATGCACTTCGTAGGGAATGCCCCGTTTGACGACGTGAGGTATCTGCTTGGGCACCATTCTGCAATGACACGCGTGTTTGAGTAACACCTAGGAGCTCTCCCACGGGGCGCTCGTTCCGCACTCACGTGATGCAGTCGATGATGGGGCAGACGGACAAACAGAGGTTGCAACCGGTGCAATCTTCCGTCACGTGCGGAATATGAGTCTCGCCGTCGAATCTGAAAATGCAACAAATACAGTGACTACAGCGAGTGCGCAGTTGGCATCGCCGCGTGGCACTCACGTGATAGCCTGGTATCCGGAGTCAGCGCACGCCATATAACATTTGCCGCAGTTGATGCACATCTCCTGCAACACGCAGAGCATATTAGCACGTGATGCCTACAAGATGCCCCCCCCCCCCCACGCTCTCCTCTCCCTTACGTCATTGATGAGTGCTACGACTTGCTGAGTGTTATCCAATTTTTTATAAGTCGTGATGCGACCGAGTGCTTCGCCGACGATGTCGCTGACTCTGGGCACCGCACTGACATTTGTCGACAGCCTCGCCATCATGTGGTCGACCAGTGTGGATGGCGAGGTGCGCGGTATCTGTTGTCGGCGCTCGTTGTAAGGGCCGAAGTGTGGCAACGTCTGCGGACAAATAATGTAATAACGATGGCGCCGAGTGGGTGAATGAGTTTGTGTAATTCATAATGACCTTGCCATCAGCACTGAGCAATGTCACGACGGGCTTTCCCTTCTGGTGTATCGGCGTCGGCGGGGATTGGCCGCTCCAATCTTGCAGGCCGAGAGATCTCAAGTATAGAAGGGCCTTCAATCCGGTCACATAGTCTTCTATAAGCGTGAAATCTTGGTTTTGCACCGCGCTGCAAACCTGTCTCACACGAATGAATCGAGCCTGCGTTCATATGTTCGTGTATATATCACATACTCACCTGGACGACGCTCGCCCCTGCCTGTATGAATTGTAATGCAGAGTACGCACTGTCCACGCCTCCCGTGCCCGCGATTTCGCAATGCGGGACTGCGCTCTTGACGGCGGAGACGGCTCGCAGTCCCAGCGCACGAATAGCCGTCCCGGAAACCCCACCGTACGTCGTCAGACCGCCCACTCCTAAAACGCGTCCGTTGTCATCCCACAACACTATTGCCACTGTTCCTTTGCCCGAGGCGCTCACCTACAGCTGGCCAGGGAGTCCCGTCGGCTCGTAGTGACATAAGCCCGGACACTGTGTTTATAGCTGACACGCCGTCCGCTCCGCCTGTCGTCCATTCAATCAGGATTAATACACATTCTGATGATGCATTTTGTGCATCACTCACCATCGATGGCCGCCCTCGCAATGCCGACCACGTCCGTGATGTTCGGCGTCAGTTTTACGAAGAATGGTATCGTGACCGTCTTCCGCACCCATTGGGATATCGCCTTCACAAGGACAGGATCCTGAACATGTGGAATGAGCGTGCACTATAACGTAACGTGTAAGGGATGACAAAGCCACCAATGTCGCGTCAACCACCTGTCCGCACGCCAGCCCCATGCCAGACTCGCCCATGCCGTGAGGACATGATAGGTTGAGCTCGAGCGCGTCGGAGCCGGCCTCCTGCGCCAGCCGGGACAGCTCGCTCCAGTCGGTCTCGTTGTACGAACACATTATGGAGGCTATTATAATCTGGAAGGAGCATGCTTGTCATCGTTCATATTGTTTATAACAAAGTGAATAAGTGGTCGACGGCGGATGGTGGGCACCTTAGTCGGGTAGTCACGTTTCAATTCAGTGATGCTCTGTGTCCAGTAATTGACACACTTCTCGGAGATGAGCTCGATGTTGAGGAATGCGCTCTGGCCGGGTCCGTAGCTTTCGCCTGCGCCGCGGACTATGCGCGGGGATACGTTGGTCACCATGTCCTGCCATTGTGAGTTGCAGTGATGCATTAGTGCCACATTTGTATTTGACTTTGTCTTTAATGCTTTGTGTGGTCACCTTGTCTAAGCCGAATGTCTTAGTGACTACGAAGCCCCATCCTTGCGCGAACGCTCGTCGAATCATGGCAGCGGAAGTGGTCGGGGGAGCACTCGCTAGACCGAATGGGTTTTCGAACCTGAGGCCGCACACTGTCGTGGATATGTCGACGTCATCGATCGGGCAATGGAACTTCGGAAGACGCGGCGGAGAATCGAATTCGAGACCCTGGAGATAGCAATGCATGTACCACGCGGCACACTTGCCATCATTGACAGCCTCCACCGTAGTCTCTCCCTCCCCGGCGAGGTCTCCCCCCACGAACACCTGTTCGAGCGAGCTTTGCATAGTGGCAGCGTTCACGACGGGCAATCCCCCTCCGTTGAGCTCTACTCCGGCCAGCGCCTGCTTCACTGCAATACAGCGAATGTCACTTGGTCATGTGCTGTATTACAATCAGCAATAATGAATAACTCACTGTCCTCGTCGTATAACCCGGAGCCGAATGCTGCTATGATGTAGTCGCACTTGAGTGTGGCC
Source organism: Tineola bisselliella (assembly GCA_028551675.1). Taxonomy (NCBI): domain Eukaryota; kingdom Metazoa; phylum Arthropoda; class Insecta; order Lepidoptera; family Tineidae; genus Tineola; species Tineola bisselliella. The sequence goes on from JAPWLS010001292.1 coordinate 21,946, forward strand.
ACTTGGTCCACATCCTGCACCCATTCGCCAGATTGCGACTGCTCGGTGCGACACAATCTCAGCCCGACTATCTAACAAACACAACACCGTGCATTGCACATATTCATGCATCCGCCCATTATGCATTCGAAGTCTTACTTTTCCATTCTTTAAGATCACTTCCTGCGGCGACATGAAAGGAATTAGCTCGCACTTTTCCTCCCTCGCGAGGTCGACCTGAATGATTACCAATAATTGGTGTCAATAAGATACAATCAAAATGAGCGCAATATTAAGTTGAATTTGTATTAATATGACCTCTTCCGGCACTGCTTTGACATGTGTGATTCCTTTCCGGAAGACCACGAACACCTTCTTGGCACCGCAGCGCAGCGCCGAGGTCGCGCAGTCGAAGGCGGTGTCCCCCGCGCCCAGCACCAGGACCACGCCGCGGAGGGCGGGCATAGCGGGGCCGCACGAACACATGCCTACGCAAACCACATTTATCACACCGCACCACCACCACAGCACAGAGCTGAAATAATAACCTCTCTTGCTGCCCTTGGAGACCAGAGGTAAAAAATCTTTGCTTGTATAGAAACCCATGGTCTCGGTGAGGTCTTCGAATATAGGTATCCTCTTAGGCTGCGGTAGACCGATGCCGAGGAATACGGCCGCACAACCTTCCGACAGCAGTCCCTGCAGTTATACAGATGCTTCGTGAAGGTCATCTGCCTGCTCTCCTGCTCCTCTTTAAGCGAAGACTGACCTGAACGGTGATGTCGTTGGTGGCCAACGCACGTCCGGTCACGAATCGCACCCCCAAGTCTTTAACGAGGCCTATTTCAAACTGCACCACGTGGAATGGCAAACGGTACTGCGGTATCTCCGACGAGCTGAAACGGACTCACGGCCATTTTAGTATACTTCATCTGCCCAAATGGCCAACAGAGCGGATCCAAATCACCTCAGTCCACCTAAATAGTCCTCCTTCTCATATACGGTGATATTTGTATAGCCGAGTCTGGCGAGATAGCAGGCGCAACTGATGCTGGCTGGACCCCCGCCCACTAATGCGATGCGCCGATCACCGCCGTGAAGTTTCGGGCGATCGGGGCCTAATGTCTGCTTTATGCCCATTTTCATGAATATCTGAAACGGTCACATGCAGCTGATGCATCGGTTGGATTTATTGCATTCCCTCCGGATAGTGCGTTTATAACTAACGTCAACTGCAAAATGCTGCAAACCGCCGATATTGATGGGTCCCTCCTCCGTGGCCGCGAGGTTGCAGCCTCCGACGCAGAGGTCGCTGGTGGGGCACACCATGCCGCACGTCAGCCCGAGCGGGTTGTCTGACAAGATCGCCTTCGCGGCTCCGTAGTAGTTCTGTAAAAGTGCGAGCATTGCAATTTATTCGCAGCATTCTATAAATAGCCGATGTTATCGTGAGATAAGATTTAATGTAAATATGAGCAATTACTAAATAATTAATATTGAATAGAATGCGTTTGCATGTTTGTGTTATAAAGATGACCTTGTTGGCGATGCTCGTGATGAAAGCCTTGACGTCGATCTGCGTGGGACAGGACTTCTGGCAGGGCGCGTCGGCGCACTTGAGACATCGCGCCGCTTCCCGCAAGGCGCCGCGCTCCGACAGCGTGCTGTGCTTCGCGTCCTCGAAGTTGTTCTCGAGCGGGGGACAGGCGGCGCACTTCCTGTCGGCGTTCCTCTTCCAATGCTGCTTGTTCCTCTTGGTGTCGCGCGATGCCACCACATTGCTGTACGTTTTCACTTTCGGATTCAACGCTAATAAATTCTATAACAAACAATTCATTCTGAGTTGTTCCTTTAATTCATTCAATTGTTTTTGCTAATTATGGTTTCAATGTTATGTTATTGTTTAATTGTTTTATTTCAGATATTTTTATTGCATATTAATGATTGTCTCATTGATTTTATTATTAGCGTCTGTGGCGTAGTGGGTTCGATTCCCGTGGTCATGGCTAAACTAAAAAGTTCGAAAAGATTTTTGCGGCTTACGATCGCATTAATCCGGCGTAAAGTTAAGCCGTTGCATTGCGCTTGCGGCGACATTGAGTCCATCAAAATATGCGCAGTATTTATCATTCTGCGCATTACGGGATTGCCATTCTAATATACATTCACTATCAAAACATTCGAAAACGCGACGACCCAAGTTCAATACACCCTTTCTGTCCCCAAGGCCAACCAGAAGAGCCCAACGCGAGGCGTTAACCTTTCTTTTGGCCGTTTGTGAGAATAAGCCATCGCACTCAATGCATTGAAATATATTCAGAAGACGTGCTTGCATGCTTTTGTTAGCAATGAACATAAACCAGGTATGGGTCAGTTTGTTGAATGCACTCGCCTTCGGAATGTTGCATTACGACGCTATAGGAGACATTGTTCGAAACTGTTATCTTATCGAACTAGAGCGAACTAGTGAGTTCTATTTATAACATTGAACTGTCATCGTGGCGGCGAGGGGTAGGCAGAAGGTTACTCACCCAGCCGACTTCGTGCTTTATTGGAAACTACAAACTAAATATTTTCCAACAACAACAGCGACATGTATAATCATATTTCGTACCTCGATGTCAGGCAAGTCCTCACTCAACAGCATCTGGGCCATCATGCACCCGCAGCGGTCGGCGCGAGGGCTTCACTGCGATGAGCGGTGGTCTGCCCGCGGACAGTGTCACTCGCCAACTGAGGCCAACCAAGCAACACGCAGATGTGCACATAGACAATAATAATAATGCCACGAGTATCGCAAATGTACAAGTTTGTTATTATAATTGCATCAAACTCGGCATCGCAGCGCTGGCCAGCTGATAATGCCCGAATGCACCCGCTTGCAGTCGGATGCATGCACACGATGACGCCATCTCGCGGTTACGTCACTGCGGCTGCTTTATTACATATTTCATTGTCAATATTCAATCCCGTTACTATTTCGACGTCCACACTCGCATACGAATTACTATATTTAAAATACCACATCAAAACTCCCACAATTACATTATATATAGTACAGATGGTATAGTATATAGAATACAAATAAAAACAATATTAATTATTATATTTGGAATGTAAAAAATAATCGTTCCATTCCTTTTGTATCCCTTTCGACTCCAAACCATCGTCTGACTCACCCGGCATTCGGTCGTCTGTATTTGAAAGATATAAGAATAAAAATAAATACTTTATTGCTTTAAAAAATAATAATAATGCTGATAAATTAACTCATAAGAAACAGATTTAGAGCAATTGGCGTCTCTGGCGATCTTATCAATGGAAGTAATTTCTTCCCGAGAACCAATTGTCATTGTAGAAGCAGTGTTAGTATCGGGCAATGCAATTTAGATAAATATAAATAAACTAAGTACATACACAAATATTATTCAGAGAGATATATTTTTCTATGAAGAATAAAATTGACCATGTTCCTTCGATGGGGAGATGCGGGCAGCTGCCAAGGACTTGGCCACAGCGGGCCTTCCTCGACATTGCATTTGTTGCCAGATCAGTCCGCAGCCGCTGATTGCAGCTTTTGCTATTGAACCAGATGCACGCCTCGACTCACTCCACCCGATATCGCGTGATCTGTGGGCTTATCACGAATTTTAGTCTGGCTTTCGGACCGAGTTCGCTTCAAGCGATTTGTATGGAAATTTGAGCAGCGCCACCCCGGGCGGATTTGGAACTACAATATTTTAGATACTTTTTGTTGATTTTCGAACGTCTCGATCTTTCGTTCATTTGATAGATTGCTGGTGCCCGTTAGTTGTTAGTTAAAATCCATGATCCCGATTGCTAACGGATCCGTTTTACTTGTGACAGCTCGATTCGAAAGCCAGACTAAATTCGTGATAAGCCCCCTGGACTCGCGCATTGCTTTCGGAAACTAACCCAATCCAGTGCTCGCGTCGAATGGAGTAACTGCGAGGAGATACGATAGAGACATTTGAAGGGTTTAAATGCTTGTCTGTTTTGGTGTTGCAAGCCTTATAAGGTTGAATAATAACTGGTAAGCAGAGATTTGAATAAAACACATGAACTGAACAGTTAATATAAATATATATTTAAAATTACTCAGAGGCTTTACAATATGCGGAAGAATGTCTGTCCGGGTGCATCATGCGAGAATGCGCCACGAGTCCACACGGGTGGCCGACCACTGCTCGTTGTCAACAATTCCTCTAAACGTCAGCACATTGCGACCTCCTGGCCGCCAATGCATGTTGTGCGCGGGATATTGTACTTATGCGTACCATCATGTTATGAATGAACAGACCTCGTCCGGAAAGTTAGAATACATTTATGCAAATTAATACAGTTAATAGAAATCATTGATGGCGTCTGAAGTGTATACACTAACATGAATAAAGTATATTTAAAAAATACAACTCCTATATGCGTGTGTCCTCTCTTCACCCATTTCATTAGCATTCATGTCACCATTCTGACGACAGAGGACAACAGAGGACACCTGAAAATCAATACATATTGTTACATTAGTTCAAACTCAAGCATACTTTCAGCAATAGTAAGTAGAAATGAGACTACCTTATAGCAGCGTACACCTGCGCTTCACCTTGGTGGGTGGTAAGGGACACAAGACGGCTCTGATCGCCTCATCAAATACTGTCTTGAGCCCCTTCTGTGTCAGTGCTGAACACTCCAGGTACTTCACTGCGCTGATCTCCTTCATCATAGCCAGGCCCTGAGGGTACGTCACGGGCGCCAATTTCTTGTCTTTGAGCTTCTCTATGGTGTCCTTGTCCTCACGCAAGTCCAGTTTGGTCCCTACTAGTATTATAGGTGTGGATGGACAATGATGCCTCACCTCCGGGTACCACTGTCAACACAAACAAACGTGAAGCACGTGCAAACAAGACATATTACAGTTGAACCTGAATTAGTGAGAATAATAGTCAAATACTTCTGAGTGAGAGCAAGAAACCTCGGATAGAGTCATTTCAAGCGCCCATTTCATATCTAGACCTTTGTAAGTAAGAAACTGTTTTAGTGAGAATAATATTCAGGTCTTTTGAACTCTGGCTTATCCAGGTTTGGCTATACCACTGTCTGACCTACCTTGGCGCGCACATTCTCGAATGACGCCGGGTTCACAAGCGAGAAGCATATGAGGAAGACATCTGTCTGTGGATATGAGAGTGGTCTCAGCCGGTCGTAGTCCTCTTGGCCAGCCGTGTCCCAGAGGCCCAGATTGATGGGTTTGCCATCCACCATAACGTTTGCAGAATAGTTGTCGAAGCTGAAACATGCCATGAGGACGTATATTATGACAGCAGTAGGGACTTGATTAGATCTCGCTCATATTTCATAGATGCTTACACTGTCGGAATGTACTCTCCAGGGAAGGCATTGGTTGTGTAGCTGATGAGCAGACATGTCTTACCAACAGCACTGTAACATACAATCACTCCATTATCACAAACACCAGCTCCATGGTCAGCAAATGCCAATGTCACACATTTGGGATCATTACAATGACTCCCTCAGAGCTGTGTCATACATATAACCACAGCATAGTTCATGTGAAGACATTACCAATATTGCTATACTTCCACCCATGTCATGGTGTAACATGGCGGCAGAATTGAACGATTGTATTGCAATTAACACACCAACCTAATTATTATTATTAGCACTATTTTACAAACAACAGCGTTCTTTGAATATACCACCATAAGGGCCACTTGGTCACTGTTCACTGGGATACACGCAAATCGCAACCCGAATTGGGCATCTCCATTGTTTTATTTCAGTTTAATAAGGACATTATCATATTTATTGTTATCCCACACGCCCATACCATCTGTTTACTACCACTGGCCCGTCGGAGGTCACTGCTGGGGCCGACACAAATAGGGACGCATTCACTTATCATAAAGACGTTTCAATTTAAATGTGACGTCAGATGTGTAGGGAGACTCACCCGTCGCCGACCACCACGCACTTGATCGCCTGCATCGTCGCGATTCCGACACGATTATCCTAAACGAGGCGTTACACACGATATGGCCGCAATCAGCACTCGATCACAGAACACAAAGCAACATGGGAAACGCACAAATTCGCTGTCAATAGCAATTTCATATCTCTATTGAAGAGATAAGGACGATCTTATGCACAAACCGTGTTCATGTACTTTCCACTTGTTTCAATCCGATTCACCATTCGAGTGAACTGTGCGCGATAGACAATCGCCACTGTTTTTTTTTGTCTCGACATTAACAAATTTGCCACTGTCAATGTACAAATTATTAACTCGTGATGACAAACTAGAGGCGATAATATAAATCAAAATGCTTTGTTATTTTGAACTATTTGCTCCACTTGTAACCCACACGTGTTCACAAACATTTAATTAGTAACAAATAGCATATCATCCTACGCAATGCCCGCCATCGAATCACTTGTCTATGCGCATATGCGCTCGATGGTTGGCGATATCGCGCTGTTTTCGATGTAAATATTATTATTCATTTACTATGTTTGTAGTTAATACCCGCGAATGGTGCCATCGTGCGCCCAAATTATTTGGAGTTCTGCAGAAAAGGTAAACGAGGCAATACCCGGCCACCAGAATTTCACGACCCCGTCGATAGTGCCGTAATATAATCATATTTAAAATGTAATTGATGGACGATAAAGTTAGGAAAGACCGCGCGTTGGCCGCAGAGGATTTGGAATCGTTCACTCTGGCTCTCGACCGGTTCATGCCGTTTGTAATTTGTATGCCTCCGGAAGGCGTCACCGAGAGTCACTTCAGAACTACAAATTACGATAATGTCCGTCGTACGCCCGCGACATAATACAGATAATGCAGCCAATCTCCTGGTCACTTTAATCTATAAAAATAATAGTAAGAGTGGATGGAAAACAGTAGGAGTTAATTTTAGAAAAATATATTTGTGTTAGCATATTTATAAAATGCTTATATTTTATATCCGATCACGACAGATCGTAATGCAACATTTGGTATGAAGTCTAAATGAAACAATCTTATATATGGTTTAATGTAATAGTTTAAATATTAAAACACTTACATCTATTGATCTAACATCGCAAACTCTATGCTACACACAGGAGGCGACACGATTGTTAATGTCTTCATAATGCCACACACGCTCTGTTGGCAATCGTCAGCTAGTGCGATATGCGGGTGGGCGTCACTCGATGCAACAGGGCTCCATTACAATTATTAATTACAAAACATATTTGGATGCTCATATCTACGAGTGACCTGCTTCAAGTGTTCGCATGTGACTCACCCACACTCGGACAATTATTCATTAACAGCATTATTCTCAACAATCCACCGACTCTGCAAGCTACGGGAAGTGACTGCACCGAACACCCTCTTCATATACTTCTATATAAATACTCTCTACACATATTTATATCTACACAAATATATATTATAATAGATATGCAATCACCTAACAACAACGTGACTAGCGACAAACACCTGACAGCATGATGCACCTTCCGCCCTTTATCACGTCTCGGCTAATAGGTCGCGGTTGTGTACTCCATGTTACCTGGAACACAACAGCACTTGAGTGACTCGCGGACGGCCGGCTGTCGGCGGAGCGTCGTCGGGCACTACCTGGCTCATGCTGGAAAGGCGGCGCGGCGTAGTTCATGTCTGCGTTGGCAGCGCTGTGGACGTCGGCGTTGCCCAGGTGGCCGCTGGGGGAGGAGGCGGCACTGTACTGCGAGGTGGCGAAGGCACTCGCGGCCCCGAGGCTCCATCGACTAAAGGCAAAGAATGCGCATCCCGCCTGGGGAATGCACATATGATCATTATTGCAGTGTTGATAACTCACTTCTAAAGGCCGCTGTGCACATTGGGCCAATGGATAGAGATCTCCCGGACGGTATTATATTGGCAGTTTGCGTCAACATTGGCCGACCACCTGAATGTTGTACACATCGAAGGATATGCGGCCTTAAGGCTCTAGACTCACCCACGAAAAGATGGAGAAGAAGGAAAACGCGATGGCGCCTTGCATGTTGTTGGCAGTCCCGGCTGGAGGCGATGTGGTCTGTCCCCATGCGCTCGACAAGTAACAGAAGCCAACAAAGTAGAGGAAGCTCCAAAAACCTGAGAAACGAACGCTGGCATCACACAAGATCAAAGAACCCGCAGCAGATTAGAGTATTGAATAGTTGCGGCCACTCAGATGAAGAGATGATAACCGAGTGATACGCGACCATACTATTCGGTGATTAAATCATACCGGAGAAGCCCAGGTCTGCGAGGACGTAGTGCTTCCTCGTTTTCACGGAAGACATCTGTTCGAAGAGGTACTCTCCGACGATGAACGCGACGGCCGCCACGAAGGCGATCACGGAGATGCCGACGCCGTAATTGCACGCGTTGGTGTCGTCGTTGAGCACGCAGTACTCCTTCGGGTCGTCCTTCTTCTTATACCAGCCTTTCGCCGAAATGCAGCCCATCACGATCACACTGAAAAGCTGCAACGATCAAATAGACGCATCACACTTCCGCTCAATGCCGGAGCAATTATGTCACAAGCCAGCCCTCTCACCCAGCACACGGCCCTGACGATGACGGGCGGTCGTTGGATGAAGGCCTGAGGGTCGAACGCTCCTCCGGCTTTGCCTCCTCCGTAAGCGCCAGTCGTATCCATTGTTGCTTCAATGCACGATTGCACACTCACTCTGCAATATTCATGAATGTTACATTAACAATCACCACAACAACAACCGCGCTCCTCTCTGCGACGGCGAGTATTGATCGCGCAAACGTGACACTCGCCGCGCAGACTCGCCTGCTCCTCGCACAGCGCGGGCTGCGCACTGGAACGGCCGTGGTCGCTCATTGGTTGTGATTGCGGCCGTCTCCATTTCAGTCCAATAGAGGATTTCTCGTTCCATATTTAGGTCAAAACAGTAAGCAGTGGGACTCGTAGAAGGCAAATGAAAATTCCATCACAAAACATTACAAATTATATTTATTAAAAAATAAAATTATATAACATAAATTGTAATCGATTCATAGTAAAAGTATTATTATTGTAGAAATTGCGATCGCCGCCATTGTTTAATTTTGACTAGTGACAGACAGAATGCAGATAGCAGATCCATTTCATTGACTATGTGCGCACGCGCACTGAATATGCCTTCATGTGTAATGTTCGAGCCCTCGATGATCACAATTCGAGACAATCGAATCGAGAAGTGCATATATTTCAACAGAATCAATTTGCTACCTTCACCTGCTTTTGAAATGTGTGTTTCATGGGAAACTGTTAATATTTACAAAACATAGCCAACTCGGTTATTGGTCGCATCGAAAGTGATCGAACTATGGCCACTGGACATCACCGCCGGTCGAGTGAGATCATGGAGCATCATCACACGCGCTTTACACTACTTTCATTGTCCACATAACTACCTAAACGTAAACACCTGACACGTGCCCACAGACATCGACACGAGGAACTTGTCTCTGGAAATTACATTATAAAAAACATTTGTACAAATATTTGTATAAAAACGTCTTCAATATATGGCAAGATGGCAATTGGCTCATCAAAAAATTCATCACATTGCCCAATTAGAGTTAAATCACGCATCCACTCCGTCCACGCCACTATGCATCAGCGAGAGCCTGCCTCTTCTCCTCTTCCAGCATGGCGTCCAGCTCGTCCGTCAGATTGGCCAACATGTTTCCGATGTCGCCGAGCACGTCGCTCCCTGATTCGACGCACTCGTCCGAGCAGAAGTCCGGGCCGCCGCGCCGGTTCTGCCGAATGGTGCCGGCGTTCTCGTTGGCGAAGGGCATGCCCTCGGACTCAGTGCTCGAGCTCAACTGCAATGCATGCAGTAAAGTTACTAAGGGCCCTGGGCGACATGCATTGCATACATAATAGACGCATACCTGCAAATGCTGCAGTCGGGGCGGCAACAGCCCTGCGCCGTCCAGGCACAACGACAGAGACTCTGAACGCGGTAGAGCAGGCAGGGCCAGTACCGGGTGCACCTCCGCTGCTGTGAGGAATCGACGCGGAGGTTCCGGCGGGGGCTTCCGGGCCACTCTCGGGGAGGCGCCCATGGCAGCCGCTTGCAGCCGCCGCGCCTGAAGTTCCCATTCTTGCGGCACGCGCGCGCTGGCTGCGATTTTGGCCACCGGCCGTGGTCGGGCGGGGCAGGGAGGGCGGCGCGGCAACGTGCAATAATCATCGTCGTCGAAGGAGCGCGGCCACGTCCCGCTCTCTTCGTCCGCGGCGTCCCCCAAACTCTCCAATGACTTCCCCCGACAGCCGCGCAACTGTTTTTTAAATGTATTATTATTATGTTGCTGGTGTTTGTTGTTTTGCTGTTTTGGCTCTGGGATGCATGTCTCCGCGATATTGTGGAAGTTTTCGAAACAAGTTGCATCAACAGATTTTTATATATTGTTATTATTATTACATATGTGTGTAGCAGATATTATGTTGGCATTGAATACAATTAAATTGGTTAATATAATATAATAAATCTGCTTGGAAAAAGCAATCTGACCATATTAATAAATATCGACGTGTGAAGCGGTCGTCATACCTGCGTCTGTCTGTTCTCATGTGAGACAGATCTCTTCCCCGAGCGAATGTCCTTAACGCGTTTGATAGCTAATAATATCTTCTTCTGGTGACCGAGACGCACGATGCCCATGTCTTCCAAGTCCTGCGAACGAATGGTTGGATAAGACACGCAGAAGTGCACTGGCTGAATGGATCTGCGCACTGGTCGTTACCTCCCAGGCCAGCTGAGTGGCGTGATGCACTGTGCGGTATCCCTGAGCTATGAGAGCAGGCAAGTACTCCTCCAGCCGCAGAAGACGCAGCCACTCCTCCAGGGAGCCCTGAGACAGACAGTTGGGAGATCGGTTGCCGTCACATGACAGCCGGGATCGTGTTTAAGATGACTCACGGGAATGTAGTCTGGCAAGTTATCGGGTACGTTGAGATTGGCTAACTCTGCCTTGAGTCGCTTTCTATGGTTGGGTTTACGCACGCCCACGGCCGTCAGGTCTTCGGGCGTCATTCGGGTGGCCGTGGCCAGGTCGTAGCCAGCTTCCAGCAACACGCGCCCGTACTCCTCCAGTTGCAGCTCACACAGCCACGCCTGGATTATCTCCATGTCCTGAAGAAAAAAAAGGTTCGCACGAGACTGAAAAATCACAAGGTACTTTGGAAGTTGAAAAATACCGCTTTCGTACCGGTCTCCCTTGCAATATCATTCTGTGAGCGGTGTCGGCCGCATCCTGCCTTCCCGCCGACGCCCGTCCGCTGTCCAGCGAGGCCGAAGAGTGCCGTGACCCGGAACAAGAAGACCCCGGACTGTCGCGGCCCGGACTCTACGACACGATGACGACCATCATTCGCACATGGGCCACAATAATGATATTGTAATGCCATTTGAATCACCTGCGTCATATCGATTCCCTGATCATCGCTGAGCGCCAGTTGGTGGTGATAGTACACGGCGGTCTTATGCGTAAGCGCATGCGCCGGCGCGGGGAAAGTGAAGGAACCTCCCCCGGCGGGACTACGGCCCGAGACGCCGGAGACGGTGCTGCCGTAGTCGCTGTGGTCGTCTGCGATGACAGTGCGCATGGAAGGCGTGTCCGGCGGCGGCTCCTCTGCGCTCGCGTATCCCTGAGAGCCGAAGCTGGAGCCCGAGTGGCGATGCACGGTGTCGGGCACGGCAGGTGGTGCCACGCGCTTCGCACACACCTTGCCGACTCCTCCGCGCGACATCCCTCCCACTGTTACGCACAATATTACTATTATTATGGCACTGCGAGCACACGGTTTTTTTTGTGTTGACTGACAACTGTTGAGTGTGAACTTTCTTACGGATATTAAGTATTGTAGTTAGTACCTAGATAATTAAGTTTTTTAGGTTTGATTAGGTACCTTACAGGTAAGAGTCAGGGTAGGTTGAATGACATAAATTGATATTTTGAGAATATAAGATATAGGTTGTGGTTGCTAATCACTCTATGTATCGTATATGAACAAGTGTTGTAACCAAACAGAACAGTGTCCCAATAAATGTGAGCATATCAAAGGGGGAGCTCTTCTTAAATGAATTGCAACTGCATCTGAATGCATGCCGCATTACATACTAACTCATCCAAAGACGTAATGTGCGAAAGTTTTTATATAATGCTTCTACATTCCTGTTCATCTGCATGTATATGCCCACATATACGCAACACTGCTAACATGTTTCATTCGACAATAACCTTCGCACTACACAGTACACATCGCTATCACAAAATACATGATTGTTATTGTTTTTTTTTAAATATATATTCGTAAGTAGGAGACATCTCCGTCTGAGCCAGATAACTCTAATGAACTTCTTTTATGAACAATGATATAATAATTAGCAAAAGACGCACGCACGCACGCACGCACACATAGTACGTCCAGTCAGTGCTATCATTTCGCAACGTGCATTAATTAGCACATCGGGCAACAGGTCACCCCACGCAATCAATGACCGGTAGCAAGTGGCAACACCAGACGGCGCCACCTGCACACTACCACACCACCACACTACCACTATACCATTTACTCTGAGACGGGATTGTGTAATATAAGTTAGTCGTCAGTCATACCAGAGCGACTGTCATTGCAAGCCAGCAAGCCAGCAGCACATCAGCCGTGAAACAATAATTCATATCCGCCAATAGAGTCGCAAGTGGGCGAGTGACCTCAGAACTTACTTTCTCGCGTTATGATCACAAGAGAGAGCACACGATGTTAGTGTAAGGTTAATGCAGCCCACCGCCGACTCACGTAATATGTTCCTCCAGGAGCCTCCGAGCGCGTGGCGACCGAGCGGGCTCACGGCGGCGGCGATGTCGCCCTCCGAGGTGCTCCTTTCGAGTGTGGAGCGTCTCACGAAGCGACCGCCGCGTACCGTCGCATACGGAGGTGGTCGGCCTCGCACGTCTGACATATCTCTACGAACTCTGTTATCCTATTCAATATTTTGTAAGTTTAACTCCTTTATTCGAAACGAATATGACCTATGCTAAGTGGGTGTGTCGGCATCATGAACGGCGCCGATGACATGCAGCTGCCGAGGGCAATGTCGCCAATGAGCGCAGTTACGTGCGATTCCGCTGACTAGCTATACGTATAAGAATGCATCGAGAGAAATCCCAGAGTGGATGTCGGCGCCCGGTTGCCGTACAAGGAGAACGAAAAAAGTCGGTCCCGCGAGCCGGAGCTGGCCTCCATACGAACACGATAACTGGATATCAGAGGCGCCATTCTGATTTGTGAACTACTGGATACGTGGGATCTTCCTGTGCAAATGTACTGTTTATACGTTCACGAGACCGAGCCCCGAGAGTGATTTGAGCGGGAACATGTGTCGAACACACGTCGTGGGTGTACTGTAGGCGGCACCACATACCACGAGCGAACACACCGACAGCGTACAGGCGACACGGCGGACGGCGCGGCACTGATGGAGCGAGGGGAGCGACCGGTCGGCTCTGTCAGCCTCTGTCGCCAGTCGCCACAACTTATGGTGAATATGGGCTCTTAAGTTATTTGTTGAGGAATCCGGCGAGCCCGCTTGTAGCATAAATATTTTGTGTATATCATGTTAGATAAACTAATGCATTAAAAAAGTAATAGAAACAAAATATTTCTTTGCAAAAAGTAACATCACGGTAGTGGGGTTCGAACCCACGCGATTTCGCTCTGGTGCCTATGACCGACGTCTTGCAGCGCTCGGACACGCTGACTCCGACGGTCGCTTGTGGAGTGGGTTATTGCGATAAGCGATGCAATCCCAATGCACCAGCCATTCCCATGCACCCAATAATGTCGGCCATATTGTTGCGCAAGAGACGACACATCTATGCCAGATTGTCATGATCATAGCCGTGAAGATACGCGCGATGAGTTATGTCCGCTGCGCCTTACAATACAATTATACTGCGTACATTAAACAAATGCTCACTCGTTACATTTAACTAAATATAATTGTTATTGAGAGCGTCGGCTGCGATGATAACACCGAGCACTCTCCAACAAACACGTCCCTCTTTGACGACCGATCGAGGAGTGAAGTGTGAGAGGAGCCGATTTCTCTTGTTTACATGCCACCAAATTGTATACCTTACGACGATCGTGTTAGAGCGGTCGTCTCTCGCCCGTCCGCGGAAGAACGCGACGGCTCGGCAATGATAACTTTGTTCAATGCAACTTACATCAATTCACCACACGAATGCGCACAGAATGATCATGACGATCACGTGACACTATATTCACTCACCATGTAGCTTCCTCATGTTACAGCATATAGCATCAATACACAACAGACGGACACCGGCGCCGACCAGCACCGCGCACACGACCGACGACGCGCATGACGCGGCGGCACTGAGTCGAGCACAGCACTACCGAGCGCGAGCTGCCGTGAGGGGCGACACAACACTATGCATACAGCTGTCTTTTAAAACTAAAACGAAGCCCTCGCATTTTTTATGTCAGTTGGCGGCCAAATGGAACTTTATCAAAAAAATAAATAAATTTGACATAAAATGTTCTAACATGATACTGTACTAAATGCACAGCATCTGTTAAATTATAAAAACGCATTATTGTTCCAAAGTAATTACAATCGTGTGTTGAACTGATAAGTTACCACAAAAGCATTCTGATAGAGTCGAATTTCTAGTTGCAAATATTATAAAAGAAGGCCTATATTATAAAATTGTAAAAGAATATTTTCATTATGTTCGTTTGTGATGTTATTATCTAAATCACATCACTTTACAAGACATAACAGGAACATCTCGCTCGCACCATCCTTTTCCGAAGTCATCACAATAAGCGAAACCGATGTATCTTCTTATATTGCATCTCTCTCACACTCGCAAGCTCAACTTGATTCCTTTTCTTATTGAAACATCTGTCAAAACTGCTTGCAATGTAAGTTTAAGTACTGTGTCAAAAATTAATTAACAACATAAACATACTCCTTGATTTTCTTACGACAGATTATAGGTGCCAGCACAGCAAATTCGCCCTTTTGTTAGTTCCTAAGTTATTTCCTATCTCTCTTTCCTTAATTTTTAGCTTTGACATATTTCATAGAAACATTTCTTAACATTAAATTTGATGTTTAATGAACGCACCTTTTGAACAAATGTTGTGTGAGTGAAATGCAAGAGTGGGGAATTGAATTTGTACGCGTAAGAAAGAGATACATGATGTCACTACACGCTCGTACACTGATTGGTTTAAAAGTTTTCTATTGGGCGACTGGCTTCTATGAGCACTTTAACACTAGTTGTCTCTGGTCAGTAACTAATGGCGTGTTTTCCGGTGTCACACGTCCCGCCGTCAAAATGGCTAAGAAAAAAGGAGATGATAAAGTGATTCAACCGCAAAGTGATAATGAGGATCAATCGTTTGACGAGGAGACTGGCTTTGATGATCCGGAAGGTTTCGTTGACGATATCTCCGACGAAGGTAGGTTAGGTCGAGGTTAATTTCATCCATTGAGGTTGTGCCGGCCATATGCCTCTCGAAATAACCATATCAAGACTATTTAATATGTTGGTTACTGCGCGATGCATTGCCAGCAGCCGCAGTGATGGAGCCGTGCGTCGAGTCTGTGTGCTTTTATATAAAATGTTTGTGACATGTCATTTAACCTCAATTTGACGTTGCAGAGTTGCTGGCTGACTTATTAGAGCAGAAGCCGCAAGAGTCCGACGGATATGAGAACGTGATCGTCGTGGACGGGTGTCCGCAGGTCGGCCCCGAGCGGCTCGAAAAGCTGCAGAGCGTGATAACAAAGCTGTTTAGTAAATTTGGGAAGCTAGTGAATGAATATTACCCAACGAATGAGAACGGTTCGACGACTGGCTACATATTCTTGGAGTACAACAACCCGGCGAACGCTGCTGAAGCCGTCAAGGCAACCAACAATTGTAAATTAGATAAGCAACATACATTTCTAGTGAATTTATTCACAGATTTTAAGAAGTAAGTATAGACTGGCATAGTGAGCATTTGTGGCATTTTGCTACCACTGGTTATAATTGCAGGTATGCTGACATCCCCACAGAATGGGAGCCTCCATCGCCAGCCCCCTTCCGGGCCCAGGCAGACCTGCAATGGCACCTGCTGGACCCGGATTGCTATGACCAGTTCCTTGTGGGTGTGGGCACTGGCACAGCGTTGCAGGTGTGGCAGCACTCATTGCCCGAGCCAACATTAGTGCAAGAGCGGCCTGTGAGTTTGTTATTTGATAATCCCAATGCAGTGAGACGTTGCAGTTCCTTGATAGCAGTTGATGTAACTGACTGTGTCATGTTGTAGAACTGGACGGAGACATATGCAGTGTGGTCTCCATTAGGCACATATTTGGCAACATTTCACTGGCGAGGTGTGGCTCTGTGGGCGGGGCCAAAATTCTCACAGTTCCAGAAGTTCTTCCATCCAGAGGCTCGCTTCATCTCATTCTCTCCCTGTGAGAACTATATTGTGACATTCTCGGCTAGTGGTGAAAGAGGGGAGGACAAGAAACTTATCATATGGGACATACGGTGAGTGCCATGTGGTGGTGTGATGGGCATGGTGTATTGCAATGAGTTCTCATGCTTGCTTGTTTGCAGCACAGGACAGGAGAAGCGCAGTTTCCCGCCTCCGGACGAGTATGCCACGTGGCCGATATTCCGCTGGAGTAAAGATGACAAATACTTTGCTAGAATAGGTCAAGATGTGCTCTCTGTGTATGAGACACCAGGATTTGGATTGCTCGATAAGAAGTCTATTAAAATCCCAGGCATTAGGTATGTACGTATTGTGGGTAAGTTCCCTCACTGAATGTGTCAAGCATCAATTGGTGGAGGTTAATATAATGGAAATAGCTTAATAGGAATATGAAGCAGATGCAAGTTTAAGCCAAGTGAAAAATTATTTTAGTTGAACACATGTAAAAAACAAATCTTGTATTGCAGAGACTTCAGCTGGTCTCCGAGTGACAATACGCTGGCATATTGGGTGGCCGAGGACAAGGATGTCCCGGCCAGGGTCACCTTGCTGGAGATACCAAACCGCACTGAAATCAGATCCAAGAACTTGTTTAGCGTGGCTGACTGCAAGATACATTGGCAGAAGAGCGGCGACCACCTCTGCGTCAAAGTGGACAGATACGCTAAGATCAAGAAAGATAAGAATGATATAAAGTACTCTGGCATGTATTACAACTTTGAGATATTCCACATGAGGGAGAAGGCCATTCCCGTGGACTCCGTGGAGATTAAGGAGCCCATACAGGCCTTCGCATGGGAACCCATAGGCTCCAAATTCTCAATCATTCATGGTGATCCCTCCAACATCTGTATCAGCTTCTATCAAGTGAACACAGGTCAAGCGCCAACGTCACTTAAAAAGTTTGAGAACAAGCCCTTCAATCATCTGTTCTGGTCTCCGTCTGGACAATTCATTGTGCTGGCCAACCAGGGGCTCACAGGAGGGGCTTTGGAGTTCCTTGACACCAACGACTTCACCACCATGAATGTATCTGACCACTACCAGGTGAGGATCGCGGTGTATACCGGGTATGGGCATCCTTTTATTATACATTCATTACCATTTTATACAACATTGACTTATGCAGATGTCAGGCATCGAATGGGACCCCACTGGACGCTATGTGGTCACCGGGGTGTCTTCCCTCAAGTGCAAGATGGATTGTGGATACTATGTGTGGTCATTCCAAGGGAAGATATTGCGTAGGTATGTGTTGGGGCTGTGTGTGTGTGTGGGGGGGGGGGGGGGGGGGGCTGCAGCCAGAGGTAGGGGGTTGTCTCCATGTTTGATGTGTGCAGGGTGATGAAGGAGGGATTCGCTCAGTTCCACTGGCGGCCGCGACCGCCGACCTTGCTGTCAGACAAGCAGCAGAAGGACATCAAGAAGAACCTCAAGAAGTATTACTCGCAGTTTGAGAGCAAGGACAGGATGCGCACCAGCAAGGCCAGCAAGGAGTTGGTGGCGAAACGCACGGAGCAGATGAAGAAGCATCAGGAGTTCCGTGCGGCGCGGACGCAGGATTGGCTCAAGGATGCCCCTCGGCGTTTGGCCCTCAGGCAATGTAAGCCATCCACGATCGTCCACTCTTCATTTCCATATTTGCATTTACACTATTGTTTTGTTCCTCAGATGTTAACACGGACGGTCTGGACGCGGATGCGGAGAATAATGTAGAAGAGATAGTCGAATTCTTTGTGAAAGAGGAACAAACGGTGATCGAGTAGTCGCCGTTGGGAGTGGCAGGGAGCGGGTGGCTGCGTCATGGCGGCTGCTGCGAGACATTGCAAGTTTCATATTAAATGCAGATATTACAAATGGACGAATGTGTTTTAATGCTTTACAATGTAATGCTCCCTCACGATCATTCTGCTCATTCCATATGAGTTAATTATTCGGAATGAAGTCTGCGCGTCTCTACTGCTGCAACTGCTGCACTCTGGTGGCAGGACACAAGCACAGAAAATATTCAAAACGTTGGTGCCGAGGGCGCATGCTCGGATGCCCGAACAGCATTTGCCAGCCTCAGTGTTCGTGGCAGCGTCGTCGGGGGCGGACGCTCGTCCCTCTGTTATTGCGCGGGAATATTCAAAATTACGATACTGTGCCGTGTCACTGTGCTCGTCGTAATATTCGTGATACTGTTTTGGGAATTTTCGGTTTGTTTTTAAAAAAGGTTGGTAATATTAAGCACTATCCCTTTGAGACACCCTATAATGATATAATTGTGCCATTATTTGTAGTTCGTGGCTCAAAGACGTGTCTCCCTATTCATCCCATAGTATTAGGGTGAAACTAACAATCACAATTAGATCAGTTTTTAAAATGAGAAATGGCCGAGCTTCCACAATTGTAAGCAATTCCCCAACTGGGATTATCTTGGGATAATTTAACTAGGATACAAGTAGGGAAGATATATCGCTGGTAATAAAAAAAGGTTAGCATGTACATGTATGTATTTGCGCAGTCTGCAGCTGAACTTAGCCGGTGGTCGGAAAGGTGCATTCGATGCATCGGTGTATATTATAGTAAAGAAGGGTAGATGTAATTCAGAGCTCACTCTAGTTGGCGTATCCTCACAGTCTGGTTGAAAATATATCAAACCACAATATTTGATATTGTTTAACCATCAATAGACACACATGCTCAAGTAATCTACGCTGCTATTTGGTTCAAGTTCGGATTAAATATACGATATGATATATTTGATAGTTTATGTGCAGTATAAGTGATAATAAATCACACGCGGAATACTTATAACAAACAAAGAACAAGTAATTGTTTTTCTTAAATCACAATTCAATTAAATCATTTTAAATTGAATTTAACGATTCACGGCATGTCCATTGTCCAATCAGGATGGAGTGTGCGTATGAACATAAAATGCGTGAGCGAATGAAACAAACACAATGAATAATCGAATACACGAATATTGGTCAATTTGTAACGAATGTTGACGAAGATGTTTGGTTTCCTGTTTGACCTACTTTTACACGACTTTTGTTTACGTTTTGCATCAGGGGGGAGCGGAGGACAACGACTCCAAGCAACCCTTTCGCAGCTGCCACTGCTCTACTTCTTGAAAGCCACTACTGGCTCTGTGATGCCATCTTGGTGATCAAATCAGAGGCAGCCTGCGATATTGGCGTTCCCCTTCGTAGAAACACTTGGGGAAATGTAAATTTGAAAATGAAAACTATGTCAATAGCACTTGTCCTCGTTGTCGCTTGCATCCACCCACACAAACACACACAAACACACACACACACACACACACCAGTGTCAGTAATTATATTGCTTGTATAGAAAATTAAGTAATAGGAACCCTTATAATCAAATTATTGTCGTGGGGTTTGTTTTATAAATTAACCAATTTGCATCATCTCGGCCGCCCTTTGCAGCACATCGCCCATTCTTTTACTAATATTTAAACTTGTGCATTTGATTAATCAAATTATTGTGGTACGCAAATACTTTATACATGATCATATTTCAGGAAAATTATTATTATCATTATTTCTAATTGTGAAAATTATGTATGACATAAAAATAAATAAATATAGTAGCATCCCTTACTATTATAAATGTGAAAGTGCGTTTGTTTGTTACCTTTTCACGCAAAAACTACTTAACCGATCATCATGAAACTTTGTACACATATTTTTGGAGGTTCTAGAAGTAACATAGGATACTTTTTATTAAAAAATAAATAATTATTTATTATTGTTGGCGATCGCAACCTCCTTTTGATTTAAAAATTATATTAAGATTTATAAAAAATACGACTGTCAATGTCAAGCAGTTCTAATAAAAACTGAAAAGCAAAAAGTGGATTTTTCTTTTGCACGGACTCAAATCATTCTTAATATTATAAATCATCATCATCATGAAACTTTGTATACATGTTTGAAGGCACTAGAAGTAACATATGATACCTTTTATTTTAAAAAAATAATTATTTTTTACTATAGTTTCCAATTGACTATAGTTTCAGCTGTTTGGAATTTTTCTATATTTATTTTTATTTCCGTCTGTCATTTTTATATATGCAGTATAAAACTATTTTAATTTTTAAGGGTAAGTGTCATTATTGTGGTTAGATGCCACTTTATTACAGAAGTGTGATAGGTATTGTCTGTTACCTGAAATACGAAACATCTCTAAACTTCATAGTACTTTATATCTTCATTATTACGCAGACGGAGTCGCGGGCAACAGCTAGTAGGTAGGTATATAGATAAAGAAAAATGAGGAAATTAGAAAAGCGAAACGAACGGATAAACGGATATTGTTAGATTCGTTTGAAAGAAAATCGGACGATTTCAGATATTTTATTAGAAAGATTTATTTTATGTATTTTTTAGAACCAAATAATAATCGCAGTCGGCGTCAGAGTGAGACGATCTCAGAATTGCAATTATTCAGGCGCTATGAAGCAAGAGGCATGTTTTATGTTTAAAATCACAATTAAGATGCGAATGCACTTAATGCATTCCGAGTATTATTCTGACGGAGATGCGACTTCATTTTTGAGAGCAAAATATTCAATTAAATAAATAAATAACTAAAAGTACAATGACGAACTTAATGGCATTCTCTACCAGCTGACCACAAATATTACTTCACAGAGTTATGGCAAGATTCAGTAAGAAAAATTATGGATTGCAATTTGATATAAATATAAATAAGTTTCAATAAACACTTGAATGCGGTGGTTTGCCAACTTCATACAGGTATATGTATTCTTATATAAAACGTATGTTAGTGTGCGGCTGATGCTGCGGTCTATTGCGGCCAAGGAGTGCCCACTCCATCGGGATTCGTTTGCTCTTCTTGCGTCTGTCTCCGTTTGTTTATTTAGGCTTTTTATTAAATTCCTTTGCGCTCGTGCCACTTCCGGTTTGGTTCCGTCCATTCTCCAGCACTAACCCGACATTCCCAACCGAACATGACAATTGGCACGCAGTAGACCGGCATGTGTCAGCAGCAGCACCCATGATGCCAGCCGTAGTACTATTATGAATATGTCCCTGGCTCAGTTTGCAAAGAGCATAAACGATTTCATTAATTGACATAAAATTGTTTTTAACTTGATGTTTCGCATATTGAACGTGGGCATATGCAGTTATGGTATTGCGTAGTATACAATCTTTGTTAATTATTTGTTTTTGGTTTCGCTATACTTCGCTAGTTGCTGCTGTTTAGTTCGTTAGCATTAAGAAATAGTGTAAAATGTAATACGAGTGTAAGTTGGCAGATGGAGTGCTTTTGTCTAATGTCTGCTTTCCCATTCCAAACCAATATGCACATGTCGATTACGGTTATGTAAATGCTCGCTCTGAAAACATGAACGGGAATCGGAGTATTCCACCAACACGAATGATAGGCTTCGGGCGTATTTTGATCATCTTCAACGCGTGAAGTATCACTGGTATCCGCAACAATTGCATCGATTCATTCGCAAGAAACGATCTTCATTACTGGCTTCAATTGGAATTTACAATTTCTACTTAATTTTCAGTGTATACCTAGGCACCTTATTGGCTGCATATTTATTTTGCATTCGATCTTTCCTTTATTAAAATGAACAACGAAACAATCTTATAATCCCTACTAATATTATAAATGTGAATGTGGGTTTGTTTGTTACGTTTTCACGCAACAACTACTTAACCGATCATCATGAAACTCTGTACACATAGTTTTGAAGGTATTAGAAGTAACATAGGATACTTTTTATTAAAAAAAATTATTATATTTTACTATAGTTTCCAATTGACTATAGTAAAATATTGAGTATAGTTCTATTGAAATGATCTCTGATACTTATTTAATGACTTGAATGCGAGTGAAGCCGCGGGTAAAAGCTAGTAACACATAAAACATCTTTCTGTTTCAATTTTATGTTATTTCCATATGGGATTAATAATGTAAAATATTGCGATTGCAATTGACATGTGGTTAAGTTTTTCTTCTTATTATCGTCACTCAGTTGTGTTTTAGAAAAGGCCTCCAGCCCCCCCCCCCCCCCGCAGCCCCCGCAGCCCCCGCAGCTCGGCGTGTCGTACCTCCATCACGCTTGACACATCAAATTAGTACGGTCAGCAAATAATGCTTTAATTAATGTTTTCTGCAAAGAATTGCCGCTTTTCTTGATGCTAGTAACCATCTTTAAACGATTAGTTGATAATTGAATTTTCCATTTCATTAATATAACAGATGTATTGAGGAGATGTGTGCTTCCAAAGTAATAAGACAGCAATTGATGCTATCTTTAACTCTTTGAGTGAGTGAGTGAGTGGGGATGGATCCTCACTTAGAGAAAGGGTCGGAAGTGCTGCTTCATTTGATTTTTATCTTTCGTCCTTAATATACCTACATAACTCGCCCAATGCGAAAGTCGTCCCCGCCATGCCTGCTGTTACAATCAAAATAATTCGTAGATATTGAGTTATCAGGAATCATGCTAAAACCAATATTACGATTTCTTAAATGTTTACGAATTAGATATTTGTTTTTTCGTTGACATTTTCTTATTAGAATGTTAATAGAATATAAGCGATACACGGAGAACGGTTGTCTGTTACAGACACATGTGCTATAAATAGTGTTCGTGATCTTTTCATCTTCTCACTTGTCTCTCCTTGTCTCCTTGTCCAATCCAAAACTCCTTCTAAGCTTACTGATGAAGAAAGTTAATAATATCAAACAATCAAATTTTTCAGTTTACATATTTAGCAGAGCCGTTTTCAGAATCTCCTGAAAGAAGATAGGTGGTACTGCAATGCACCACCACTGCCATATACCTACTGTAAGGAGGAATAAATAACGCATATTATTATTATTATTATTAATTTTAATTGAATTTATGTTTAGTGTTGTTTGTTGTATATTTGATTAAATTGTTTTTGGACGGGTTTCTCACGATGAGCAGGTCAGTTTGCAGGATGGCCATGTCTTCGTTCGTTTTTATGAGATACAACCGCGAGACCAACCTGCTCTTGACCCAATTGGAGTTGGAGGTGAACGGCAGCTCGAAGGGAACCTGCACCGGCTTCAGCACGATTGTGTAATTATGACGTCCCTGGAGACAATTCATACATATATATTATACTAGCAGTTGCCCGCGACTATGTCTGCGTAATTATGAAGATATAAAGTACTATGAAGTTTAATGATGTTTCATATTTCAGTCAACAGACAATGCCTATCACACTTCTGTAATAAAGTGGCATCTAACTATAAAAATGACACCTAACCTCAAAAATTCAAATAGTTTTATACTGCATATATAAAAATGACAGACGGAAATAAAAATAAATATAGAAAAATTCCAAATAGCTGAAACTATAGTCAATTGGAAACTATAGTAAAAAATAATATTTTTTTAAACAAAAAGTATCCTATGTTACTTGTAGTACCTCCAAAAATATGTGTACAAAATTTCATGATGATCGGGTAAGTAGTTGTTACATACAAAGTTATGTATAAACAAACTCACATTTACATTTATATTAGTAAGGGATTAGCGTTATGATTAATTTTAATTGGCACAAGCATGAACAGTAGTCTCACCTCACGGAATGGACAAGAGGCGTTCAGCTGCGCCAGGAACATGCGACCAAACACCGGCTCCTTGTCGAAGAACTCACACAACTTGGTGCTCATCTGGATGAGGGTCGGCTGATATCTGTTGCTCAGATACTCGTAGAATATTGCTGTAAACTTTGGGAAACGAATACACGTTTATAGATGGGTTTTGATAAATGATGATTGGTTATTCTGCAGTCCACACATGCCCATTGTTAGATAGTGGACGACACCGGCTTTGTTGGAAGAATACTACAAAGGCAGTGTTCACAGGTCCTAGCTATTAATTAATAAACGTAAATAATCTATAACAAAAGAGATGTTTTACTCATTACATCCATAACTAATAAGTGGTCCAAAAGCATGTGAGTGTTCTGCTGACGACATTAAAGTGTGAAATGCAATTCGGATGCAGATGACTTCGTTGGTAGTCTGCGAGTTGACAGTTATCGGTTTGGTGTCCACCTATTAGGGCACCTTATTGGAACATTTTTGAATGTGACACGTTTTCCATTGTCTGCTATGTAGATATATAAATTTAGCACTTATATTAAGGTGAATTTAATATATTTTACAGACGATAACAAATTACATTTATTTGCAATAATACTGATAAATACACGAATGACGGAAGGTAAAAATGAACACTTATGCATTAATAAAATGTTTTTAAAAACGCTCGCAACAAATAGAAAAATTAAAATGAACTTTATAGGACCGGATGTACACATTTAAGCACCAATCGTTAGCACAAATATAAATATTAAATACATCTTACCATAACATTATTCCCGAATGATATCAAGTTAGTGAACGAAAGGTTGATGGTGGAAGGCGTGCGTCTGCTCTTCCTCGTGATTGTGCCGACGACGGAGTTCGAATACTTCAGGTTGGTGTATTTCACGACGGGCTTCTCAGGGATCAGTTCGTACACGATGCACTGAAATGCATGAAGTGCAGTTGCAATGACGACGACCATGAGCCACGTGGAGATGCTCGCAGCCATCTCAGTTGCATTCACACTTACAATGATATAATGATAATGTCACTAATGCCACGGCTTACGGTAACATCACAACAATTATATATTATAGCTTTAATAATAATTACAATGGAATGATGGTCGCATCAGTCATAAAAATATGCCATTTAAAATCCTTTGTGCGAGTAATAAGCCAAAGCTTAATGTTACATCAAATATTTTACGATAATATATGTTCGTGTTTTTATTCGTAATAATATGTTATATGGAATATGGGATGGGTCATTGACCTCACACGTACTCGCTGCTGTAGCTATAACTAGTACCTGCCTGATGTTGTTTGGGAAAATGGGAGCAATAACCATATGTTAGTGTTATTAAGTGAATGTTTGTTTGTTCCAGGTGTTGGTGTTAGTGCGAGTGTCAACATAGTCAGTGTCCGCGATTATTATTCAAGAATGTTGAGGTTTTGAGGTGAATTGTGTTAGAATAGTTAACCACGTCTTTCCGCGGCGAGGAGAGGGCCCGCGCCGGTCAGAAGCCGCGATGGCTCGGCCTCAAGATGTGCGATGAGCCGGCGGAGGACGAGGAGGGCATGGAGGAGCAGCCCTCCGCCAAGAGGCCGTCCGTGCTCACCATAGACAGGGCCGCGTTCCTCCTGCTGCGTGTCAAGAGAGCGTTCAAGAAGAAGCGCCAACAAAGAAAGGAGAAAAAGTATGTATTCACTTTGATGGACCAACATGATAATATGATAATGAAGTAAACCGGCTCTCAAATATTACAATTCCAGATGTAAGCGAGGGTAACTTTCCTGCAATTTAGTACGGATTAAATCCCAGACGCGAGGTAAATGAGGGTACTTGTCATTCGAGGCACGTGCTCGTTTTGTGCCATTATGCGACCGACGCTCGGAGCTGACGAACGTCCCGCGCACGTCTACGGAAGATTACGCAATTCTCTTTTGCAATTGTGTTTTCCCGTCGTAATTGTCTTTAAAGCAGGCTCCGATTGCCTTCATGGACGACCTTGCTCAATGCACAAAAGACCACAACATCAAACGCACTCGTTTAATTATTCACAAAAAGACTGTATTTGGGAGTGACAATATTATCAGCTTCATTTACTTCATTACTTTTCACAGATTTCTGAATATTACTGGGGAATGTCTTTTCATCCACAGCTTTCATGGAGTTGGCATTGTTGCCCTCAGTTCTGTCAGCGACCACTCGCAGATCTTCTTTCTTGAATGGGCCCTTTGCTTCGACCACTTTATGAATGCTTCTCGGTTTTGGGATGAATATTAATTCTGGTTTTTGGTGTTCGAATGTGATCGTGTTTTGTTGATGTTCTCCGCAGCATCCCTCCATGTTGCCCATTGAGAATAGGTCGTTGTTGAGAAATATTTTCTTGAACACGTCTGGATGTGGCGATAGTGCTTCGTCGCCATGATGCTCGTAGTGCGGCGGTGGGCTCATTTCTCTGAATGCCGTGAATATCAGTTTCCTGAGTGGGTTGATCTCTGGTGGTTGCTGCATTGGTGCATCTGCAAAATGTAATCCAACTGCATTATTGACACTCTCTGCGGCGGAGTGCGGACTAATCCAGTCGCGACTGACCTCTTCTATTTGGTAAAAATACAGAAACGTCGATTCTCCCAAGATTGACGAGAGAGTTGGAAATGGTCGGGTGCGATTTCACCATCTTCCTGAAGTAATCCAAGTCCTTGAATGCATGAGAAGCCGTTGAGATGAGCAGCAGCAGGTTTGCAAGGACCAACATTTCTGCTATAGAGATGTACAATTAATTAGAATACTGTGTTATTGGCACTCAAACAGACAGAAGCCTATTCGCGTTGTTCATAAAACACATTGTCTCTCATATAATAAAACAATCGCGCGTTTTGTTGCTGCTTTGATTCCATTGTGACCCCATTCATTGGCAATTTGAAGCGAAGGCACTTTATGATCACTTGACATTAAAACAGAGCTTAATTACAATTCATAACAATGTGCTTTATGAACAATTGCCTTTTCAGTTATTTCAATACCAATATATATATGAATCGTCACATACCAAGTGAGCCCCAATGTGTGACAAATTGCACAATTGCTTTTGACATAAAAGCAGCGGAATATGCGCAAATCTTATTTAACATTTATTGGAAATATTTTTTATTGTATTTTGAAATTTCAGATAACGTTTCGTTCATTTAATTGATACATTGCATTTTGTATATGGAATGAATGCAAAAAGAAACCTTTTCTCCTTCGGTAACAAAAACCCCATATATTTAATTTAATATGATACATAAGATGAGAGATCATGTTATATATCATTGTGATAAAAAGAGGTAACTCTATCACAGTCGAATGTCAGTGACAAAACGAGGGACTACTTGCCCTTTATATTCTTCTTTAAGTTACTTATTTCCTTAAGGGCAGATCACCACATTCACAGTTACTGTGGCCCATCTTTTACATAGTTATATTTGTGCCCGCAATGAGTGGGACTTAAATATGTTTTGGATAATAACAATAACAATCTGTTAGATCTAATTAGATGGCAGTGCATTTGGTTAGTCCGAAGGGGTCACAAGAGCACTGCGATGTGCTGCGAGGGGACACAACGTGTGAGCTTAGCAGACATTACAAGAAAGTCACAGTCTGAGCTTTGCGTCATCAATCTTGTGCAGAGGAAATGTTTTTGGGTCGCGTCAGGGATCACCCGTCACCCTAAATTAATAATATATTTGTTACGTTGAGTGCGGGCAGTGCAATATGTGAAATTATACATTCGATATAAATAATATGAATGAACAAAAAAAAGACTATGTGGATACGTCGTCGTAAGCTGATGTTGTTTGTGGTAATTAATGAAAATTGATGATAATAATCGTACCAGTAAGCCGCGTGTCTTTATGTTGTTAGCGCGTGTTTGCTGCATTTGCCTTATGTAACCAAAATATGATTTTATTTCGATTCCAGCTGAATGCTCAATATGGATATTTTATGTCTTGCACGAATGCACTTTTCCTCGACACTCGAGGCAATGAATTGCATCCAATAATAACATGTGACTCATCACTTTTTTGTACGAACTTAAACATGCAAGGAAATGTATACGAGAATGAATGATACTTCTCCGTAAGTTTTGCGACTAAAAAGGAAAACATAGTAATTTGGCTTTTTGGTTTTCAAAATATTCTCCATCATGAACGCTCAAACCATTCATTACAGCATCCATGTCACGCCTCCAAGTGGCACCTCCAAAACATGTGTAATAAAGTTGATGTTGATATATAGTAAGATAGGAAATTGTAAGAATTACTGCTACTGCTCCAGATCACTGCTGATGAAACGCCTATGTCCAACATCCAGAGGAAAGACATGTTTTCAGTTTTGTAACAATAACACAGGAATAAACGTTCGTTTCGAATGAGGGTCAAGTGGTTTGCATTGTTCACGTCTACGCTGAAGTCAGATGATATTATGCAATCATTTTATTTATTTATTTAAACATACACAACAAACAGTTAACAAACCCACACTCAACAATTAAATATAAGAGAAATTAAGCTAAGTTTGCTAACCCAATAGTTGTGTTCAACATATATTGGAAGAAAAGTTATACATTAAAACGAATACTATTAAGTAACTGTAAAACGGATGCCAGTCTGTTGCTCACAAATTTCGAACACTACGAAAAAGCCAAGGGAAAAATAGACTTGAGCTCCTTAGGCTTCAAGTGGAATAATTCAATATCATTGACATTTTCATGTAGATTGTTTAAACAAGTATACAAAAATACTTCACAAATGCATGCTTTCCCCTATAAGTAAATCATTGGCATTAGAGAAAATAGTTTTCTTGCTTCATAATATTGTAATAATAATAAAAATACAATAACTTGTGCTAATTACAACTAAAAGAGAAGTAATTGATGCGGAAGTGATTGATCCACGAACTTGTGTATTCCTATATCAGCAAGAATGGCCAACACTGAAATAGCAACACTTTGCAGCTGCTGCTTATAATTACGTTATGTCACGCAGACTGAGGATGGAGCGTGACACGAGGGACACCAAGTGACACCACACACCCGCCATTCTACCAACATAAAAATAAAATACATTTCCAATAAGTATCGTTTTCCAATCACGTGTTTTTAATAATAAAGTGAATGTAATGTAATACGGGATAGTGTTATCAGTGTTAGGTAATTATAAGACAATGTATGTCATAGGATGTCTGAGCTCGTGGTGCATTAGTGCTTTTATCTTGTTTAACTGCGAAGGTGTCCCTTGCCGCTGTCTGACGTCACCGTCTTCTGTGATGTGGAACATTTCTCTTATTATTTCCGACATGCCTCTCCTGAAACTCTGTCGCTGTGAATAGCTGATGATCACCGAATGCAACTAACTTGACAAACGCCTGAATAATTATTAATAGCAATAGTGTTGTCTTTCTTTTAAAATAACTTATTAGAAGAGGATATAAAGCTAATTAAATGAGCATGTAATTGAATTGAGAGGCTGATATTGACTAATTAAGATGATGTGGGCTTTTCCCAGAGAGGAGAGGAAAGAAGAGAAGAGGGGTCTCTCCCTCTTACGTTTTTAAATAAAGACAGTAGTAGCTTCTATAATAATCAACTGAGTAATTTAAAATATTATATTGACAGTGCAGCGGCCGCAGCTGCAGCAGAGGCGCTGGGGGCAGCCAGGGCGCGCGTGCCTCCCCCGCTGCTGCGATCGCGGACTCTGCCGGCCATCATAGTGCCTGGCTTCTCGATACTTCACGCGCAGATCGACCCAAATAGGAATAATGGTGAGTTCGAACTGTTTATAACAAACAAAGCATGTATTATGAATTTATTATAATATATTAAAGCGTAATGATAAACGAAGAAGGCAACAACAAACATTTACGTATTGTGTATAAAAGAAGCCCCTATTTAGTGTTTAACGGCGCAGTGACTTGCAATAAAGACACCTGCAGTAATAAAACACATTGGACAAACGCCAACCACTTGAGCCGTCTTCAAACATCTGCAATCAACAACAATGTTACAACTATGAAACCAGACATTGTTCCTTCAACCCAGCTCACTTGGTCTCTGTGTTCGACTACCACTCTTTCGCGTAATCATTCCAAAAGCAGAAAGAGCTCAACTTAGTATGGGATCGACATTTCCAATTCTATTTTAAAAGTTAAATCGCTTAAACAAGAGTAGGGAGACCATTCATTGTGCAAAAAGCAATTCGCTATTTATATTTTTTAATATGATTTTCTATTCGTTTACATTCACACTTCTAAATAAATCCCAGGTTTCTTTTTGAAATCAAATCAAAAACAATTGTGTGACTGAAAAACACAAACACAGACACATTGCTAGTCGTGTTTCGAGATCAGCTGGGAAGTAGCCGGGATAACGAGAGGAGTGTGCCCTGTTGGTTTGGACAGAGCACATTTGTCTCCTCAAGCCAGCTGTCTGTGGTAACAGTTGTCTATGCGCATGGACCGCACTCTAGCTTAACATCAGGCGGAGTGTGGTTATCAATAAAAAAACTGATTTCAACCTACACCACTGCTATACTATTCCATAAATGAGCACAAAGTGTGGCCCCATAGCCAGCCCCATAGCCACACAGCGTTTGCATGTCTCACGCTATTCGCTGCAAAAACTTTGCTGAAATATCGCCTTCATACCGAATGAGTGTTTTCGTACCATTTGCAACAATCCCACCACATCCATCGCTATACATAGACCATCACGTAATTGCATATTCTTTGAATTCCTCAAAAATACTAAACACCAATGTAACTTTGGTCGCTCCATGTCTATAGCAGCGGTTCTTAAACTTTTTTGGCGAAGGAAAAAGCCTTAATATAATTATAAAAAACTGATTTATATGTATTTATGATTAATTATATTGCAATGAATGATGGAATATTTGGCATTAACCCAGTGTCTATAGTATAACCCAGTACTGAATGGCAATACACCCCGTGGGATGAAACTGAATGAATACTCTTATTGTATATAATTACTTAGTTTATTTCGTAACAATAAAACAAATCGATCCATAAAGTAATCTAAAATCTTCGATGAGAACGTTTTGATCGTAAAGAAAACCATAAAGATTTAAATTCAATTGCTAATATAAATAAGGAATCGTGAACTCGTCAACCAAAGCCAACATTCGACGAAAAAAACTTTCGTTTTTGTTTCTTTTTTTTTAAAGGGGGAAATATAAATTGGGGCTTGTTTGTATGTTGCAAGTGGACTGGAATGGCTGGAATGGCTGAAATGGCTGAAGTGGCAAGTGTATTTATAAAACATGTCCAGGAGGGACGAATAATTCGTTTAGATGTGCTGCGTTTACATGAGTCTGCTTGAATAAGTGAACTAGTGTCACACATTGCTATAACAGACATATATTACTTACTGTACAAACGCATATAATACTATGTATGATAATATTTATTCACATTACAGTAATCTGTAATCATAGTGCATCATCAATTCAAGCAACGTCGTGTAAGCGCGGCATGGCTAAGCGAATTATTAGTCCCTTCTGTATTCCGAAGCAAGTTTTTCCACCGACAATTTATTAGAAGCTTTTGAAAAGTTTTTACGCCTTTAATCTTGGTACGAGAAATGACGATTTTATTTAATTTTCTGCTGGAAAATAATAAAGTAATCAAGAAATAACATTAATGATATTCTTTAAGCATTAAACACCTATACTAGTGTGGCGGTCGATGCTACAGGCCGAAAATACTTATTTAAGAAGATTTGAGGATTTGACGTTTAGTCTGTCAGTGTCATCGTTCTTGTTTCTTCTGATCTTTTGATTGCCACAATGCATTGTGATAATTATATTTTTAATCAATTTTAATCAGCAATATTATTACACTTCCATCAGTTTGTCTAAACTGTTATTAATTAATTTTGCAGCAATGTCCATGCCTGTAACAGAAGGAAGGCATTGATTGCTTTCCTTGATAGCAAAGCCCAACCGACCAATCACACAATTTCACTTGATATTTCAGTGTGAAATTCCAGCGAGCATTTTCACTCCTTCCTTGGCGTCGCGTCGCCATCTTTGTGAAAATATCTCGCTTGTGCAAATAAACGAATATCTACTATTTTTATTAAAACGTCCAACGTTGCTACAAATATTAAGTATTGATATTGCATTTTTTAGGATTTGTGAATGCAGTATTCTTTGTTGAAACAATACTCTTTATATTGGCAATTGGCATCCTCCCTACTCTATATAAATGTGAATGTGAGTTTGTTTGTTACGTTTTCACGCAACAACTACTTAATCGATCATCATGAAACTTTGTACACATATTTTTGGAGGTACTACAAGTAACATAGGATACTTTTTATTCAAAAATAACAATTATTTTTTACTATAGTTTCCGATTGACTATAGTTTCACTCGACGGAAATGCTTATAATATAGCCTACAAAAATATCCTAGATTAATGCTCTGCATTTTGTTTTTCTAAATTAGAATTCAAAATTATTTATTTTTGTTACAGTGAAGTATATTTTAAGTTTCTGAAACATCATTGTGTGTAGTAATTTAAAAAAAATGATAATCCCAGTCAAACAAGAAAATATGGTTATCATTTTTATTGAAACGATCTCTGATACTTAATGACTTAAATGCGAGCGAAACCGCGGGTAAAAGCTAGTGTTGTTATAAACCAGAATACTGCGTGCGAAATAGTACGTGGGCTCAAAGTAATGTCATATCACATCACATCACCTCATATAATATTATAATGAATCTGAACGAACTGTCACATGTCCCACATGCATGGATGAACACCTTTCACGTGACGCAATCATATGCTAAGAGACATCACCATTCACCACCACATTCATCACCACACAGAGTGGGGTCAAAATAAATATGATAACTTACAAATGTAATATGTGCTGAGATATTTGAGGTAATTATAATCGGGAAAACCCCACACCTGGCACCATTGTATTTGGGAGCAATGAAACGACCATGTGCGTGTTATATGTCAACTGCCTTTTATTGTCTTTTTGCAACTACCTTCATATACAACAGTAAACTTTCACACATTATAGAAAAATGTGTGACGCGAAGTCATTTATAATGTGTCGCTGTGTTTTATGTTTTTGAGACAATCGGCTCAACGAATTTATGAGAATTAATTTTGTACAACGCCAAGAGACTTAAGTTACTGCGATTTATATTACGAGTAACAAATTAATATATATTACATACGTTGTGTAAGACAGATGGATTACGAAACGAAGCTGAAAGAAAGATAATTTTGGAAAATATTGAACATTATTCATGAACTGAGTGTAGATGTGTTTAGTGATCGTGTGTGTGTGTGTCTGTACATTGTCTAAGAGGAGCAACCGGGATGAGCTTACAATGAGCATCGGCATTGTTGAGCCTGGCTTAGGGAGGATCTAATAATACGCGTCTAGGACGATACGCTTCAGTGGACAATGGGCTTGCTGCATGATCTTCAACAGCTCCCGAGGGAATCATACAACCCGAACAAGGAAAGGCTCCTTCCATCGATTCGTGTGGGAATCGCCCTTGTGACGTTTTCTATCCCCTTCTATTTGAAAGTGAATTTATTATTAAATACAATACGCAGTAAATATAGATTCTTAAGAACACAATATTATTTTCATACTAGCTTTAATCCGCGGCTTCGTTCGCATTTAAGTCATTAAATAAGTATCAGAGATCATTTCAATAGAAATGAATCAATATGATTCCAAACAGCTGAAACTATAGTCAATTGGAAACTATAGTAAATTTTTTTTTTTAATAAAAAGTAACCTATGTTACTTCTGGTGCCTCCAAAAATATGTGTACAAAGTTTCATGATCGGTTAAGTAGTTGTTGCGTGAAAACGTAACAAACAAACTCACATTCACATTTATAATATTAGTAGGGATGACACGAATAGTATTATCTTTGTACAAAAAAACGATTGTTTGGAGTTCAAAATAGAATTTCCATTCATAGATGGCGAGCTGCCACGTGCTACATTAATACTATAAAAAACAACCTTTCGTTTTAAACCATTAAATATGCAGAGCCGACGACAGATACGTGCTACTTTCCACTTTATGACATTGCAAATAGGCTTTATATTACGTGTGTTGCTTTGTGCGGGAATGACAGGTGGCAGGTATTCAGTGCCATGAATATTGTATTATCATGTAGAGGGCGCTGTCGTGATATGTAACGTCCAAACTGTACATTTGTTCGGATAGCTCTGTATTGCGCGGTGAATTGACTCAAAGGTGACAGCTAACATTTCCAGTTAATTGCTATGAGCAAGTAAACTTCCCAACATATTATTATTTATTCGTTCTTAGTAAAATTGATACAAATTACATTTGCAAATAAAAGATAATTAGATTCATTTATAAGACATGCATCCTCCCACCTCACTAATATTATAAATGTGAATGTGAGTTTGTTTGTTACGTTTTCACGCAACAACTACTTAACCGATCATCATGAAACTTTGTACACATATTATTGGAGGTACTAGAAGTAACATAGGATACTTTTTATAAAAAAAATTAAGTTTTTGAAACATCATTGTATGTAGTAATTTTTAAAAATTAATAATCCCAGTCAAGCAAGAAAATATAGTTATCATATTGTTACATTTCTATTGAAATGATACTTATTTAATGACTTAAATGCGAGCGAAGCCGCGGGTAAAAGCTAGTATAATAATAAATCACGCAAGCGGCAATACAATGTCTTGTTTAATCGGTTAATGCCTTAATGACACATATTGCTTTTTCTAAATTATTATTTCTAACATATATTTTAATTATTCATCCACCGAGATGTCGGGCTTAATTCTCAATCGAAATAAATGTTATTATTATGTAAGAACAGTTCACAGTCAGAGGCGGCTCGTCCTAAAGAGCGCTGGTGCAGTGTACTCCCACGAAAATTACAGAACTTATATTACAGCGGCGTAGATATAGGTAATATAATATACTATTGTATAGGCATAGTAGAATAGAATGAATGTAATGTAAGGATAGTATGTATTATGAAGAAATATAGATTACCAGCGCTCTTTAGGACGAGCCGCCTCTGTTCACAGTACATATATGTTTCAGTCTTCAGTACTTTGTAACACTCATAGCGCATAGTTTTGTCGTAAATATATACATGACTTATAACAATGATATGAACCGCTTGATATCTGCCATCCGACGATGTAATAGGAGCGCCACCAATAAATCAAGTAAACCGTGAAACCAATTACAATGGAGAAAGCCTTTTTCTGTTATTTGATTTCGTTACATGACATTCAGTCGAGCGCGTCCGGAAACCGGTTATGACGTCAATGTTATAAGATCCGGCGATCCGAATATAATCCGGATATACACCGGATATGCCACCAGGAAAGTGGAAACAGAATTCCCGGGCGTTGGTAATAATAACATTAAGCATTATAGAATCGAATCAAAACCGAAAAGATGTGCGTTTTTTAAAATTGAATACATAAAGTTTGTTGTTCATTGAATTTGCATAACATGAATTAAGCCGTAAAACATCAACAAATTGTCATCTCATATTGATAAAGCTACTCGCATTTATAAGCTTTTGTTGATGAAAGCTCGCTATCAGAGTAAACAGGTCTCCACTAAATGCCTTCTAATATCTATTAATGTTTTATCTTGTTTCATTTTATTACTTTCACCATACGAGAGACAGGGACAGGGGGAGAGATACGTTAAATTTAAAAGCTAAAGTGGTTAATAGAATTCTTTAAGTTCAAAGGATTCTTATAAGCTTTAAAAAGGTCTTCAGACGCCCTTATTACGAATTTCAGCAAAAATATAAAGAGTACTTTGTAATTTTGTAAAAAAAAACAGTGGAGGTTCCCTACCTATATACACATGCATATGTAGGTATGTATATTTTATGATGTTACATTTTATCATATTATTATAATAACGGAAAATACGTCGGAAAATCAACCTTAATACAGAGAATATTACAAAAATAATAAAGACAATAAAATATATTCTAATAATAACGATAGACTCTTTACTTTTAAGGAAACGTAACTTATGGGAAATATATACTGTACCTGCCTCTCCCAAAAGTAAAGCAGAGAGCCGTGAAGTCTGTGAACACAATCCTTTGCACCTTGTATATTGTTAACAAGTCACCGATAACACAAATTGTTTGCCCAAAAACTTTGTTACCAACAGGCTTATTCTTACTCCATGCCAAACTCAATACAGTTTACAATCCGATTCTATTTTTGCAACAACTGTTTCCCTATATTCGTCGCAAACATATTTTAGTAAGTTTTAAAATGTTTTATTTAGTATACTATAGCGTAAGTCATATTAAATATTGAAATTTAATTTCCAATGTTTGTCAATACGAACAAATAAGTATT
Source organism: Tineola bisselliella (assembly GCA_028551675.1). Taxonomy (NCBI): domain Eukaryota; kingdom Metazoa; phylum Arthropoda; class Insecta; order Lepidoptera; family Tineidae; genus Tineola; species Tineola bisselliella. The sequence continues at coordinate 58,605 of JAPWLS010001292.1, forward strand.
TACGAAAACAAGAATAGTGTTCCCGCTCTCCTCGTTTGCAATTCTAAGACAAGATGGTGGCTCGTAATTTGCAAGCTGAAGCCACATCAAGACAGACGTCCCCAAAATCTACAGCGAAGCTTAAATGCCAAGAAACATTAAATTTAAATACGTACACGATTCATTGGAAAGCCGGAAGCAAAAAGTGACGATCTCCATCTAACACTGGGAGGATACTGGGATTAAAATCAATCCACAAAGAGCAGAACTGTGCCCCTGTGTGTGAGTTAGTCCAAATTTCATCTTCAAAATATCCCTACTATACTAAATGCGAATGTGAGTTTGTTTGTTACGTTTTCACGCAACAACTACTTAATCGATCATCATGAAACTTTATACACATATTTTTGGAGGTACTATACTGTCTGACTGACTATAGTTGCAGCTGTTTGGAATAATATTGACTCATTTCTATTGAAATGATCTCTGATACTTATTTAATGACTTAAATGCGAGCGAAACCGGGGGTAAAAGCCAATTATAGCATAAACATTCAATGTAACACCAGTAAATTATAATGAAAAGTGTAAATAGAACGTCACCTATTTCGTGCATTGTTGTCGCATGAATCCAAAATCCGACTCTGAGCAAATTTCCCAGGACATCGGCTGCATTATTTCCTGGGGGATTGTATGTATACTACATCACAGACTGCACATTCGACTCCAGACTGCTAAAGTGTTTTTACGAATATAAAATGCTCTAGATAGTTCGAGCTTTCCGCATGTTCGGTGTTAGTTAACAAATTATTATTATGTTTGAATATATAAAAACATATATTTCGCATTGTAAATACATATCACATTATTTACAAAATTAATATATCCCTACTAATGTTATAAATGTGAATGTGAGTTTGTTTGTTACGGTTTCGCGCAACAACTACTTAACCGATCATCATGAAACTTTAATTTTTAACTAATAAACTATTTTCATTTCATTGCATTCCAAGGCAGAGTATGATCACATGCCAGGCTACTATAAAAAGGATTCTGTAATGTGGAGTTCTCGTTTCTATTATACTTGATGTATCTTTTTACGAGTAAAAATATAAAAGCAAATGTAAAATAAATGTTGTTTTGTTCGGACAAAAAGCTGGCTGCCTCGAGCCAAGCCCGACCTGATGCTCATATAATATTTATTATCTAACACCGTTTAAATAGGAACACCATAATTTTATGTTATTTAACATTATACAAACGACAAAACATATTTCACAAATTGCTCCTAGGACTACTCCGATGCTTCTGGGTAGGAGACCCACCTCTCATATTCACTACTTCTTCTTCTTTTATTAATGGCTTCAGATATCTATTTAACTAGGGATTGAGCTTGACTTACTGTTGGCTTACTAGAAGGTTTTTTTGACTGAATTTAATGTTGTATAGGTAGCTATATATTTTTTATATACATATATGTTATTAATTTGAAATTTATTGTAACCACTGTTTAATCTGATTTATAAATTGTTATTTAATTTTATTTTCTGATTTAAAATTCAGTTTTTTTATTATTACTTTATGTACAGGCTATGATTGACGAGTTTCTTGTGGTCGCCATACGCCTTCCCGAAGTCACGGTAGAGTCTAACGATGAGCAAGTGCACGCCTTTAGTGCCTATGCTAATAAACGATTTTTATTTCATTAAAGACAATTCTGCCAATGTCGAGTATTCGGGCAGCAACCCAATTAGAAATTATTAAGTTTTAATTACTCATATTCTTTCTCTATATAAAACAACAATAATATTTAAAGAGTACATTGTCCCAAAGAGATTGTATTGTAATGGTCACTTCACTGGCGAGTTTTAAGAAAACGCTTCAGGTGTGAAAGGGCTTCCATACATACATAATACAATATGGATGGAGGGAATTTCCAACTATGCATTATGATTAATGTAACCGTTTTTTTGTATCAGAGCAGGATGCTTATGGAATTTTGTATATAAATAAATAAATGCATAAGTGTATTCGAATTATCGAACGGGTAGGGTCAAACTATAGCCCAGGGGGGGCCAACCTGCGGCTCTTTGAAGGATTATTCGTGGCTTTCGATAAATGTATCCGAGTTCCCTTTTCATTTTCGTGCTTATATTTTAAAAAGAATTTATCCTTCCGTATGTGTTTCAAAATGTCTTTTAAATTACTGACAACAAAATTTGAAAGACTAAGTGCAACATTTTTTACCTTTTAATACCTTTTAAATACGTATTTAATTGCGAACGATTTTGAAGAATAGCTCAGAATATCAAGGAACTTGGCCACCCCTGTTAAATGTATGTAGATTGTAGAAATATTCTTAATTTTTTACAATGATAAATTTTATACCCTTAAAACTTGAGTAATATCTGTACGTAGGTTTCTCATACAAAAGTATAAAAAAAAACAGCGGGACAGACTAGACAGCCTGAAAGCGGGACGTATGGCCACGTTAATTATGATACAACAATGTTATTAGTTGCAATAATAGATTATGAAGTAGAAGCCCTAGATGTAGAACTAGGGCTTAGGCTCCTATCCCTTTGTTATAGTGAGCTGAAGTGGAAGGCTCGTTGAAGCGTCACTATCTTAAAGAATTGCCGATGTATGTGTCTGCTCGACTCTCTTTTATCTGAAGTAAACAAACCCTTTGAAAACTTCTTTGTATTGGGTATAGAAGGATAGTATTCTAAGAATTTGTTCCTTAACAATAGATTTTGCAGCTTCAATATACCTATTTTTACCAAAACTAAAAAAGTATATATTTGTTACAAATATATATAAAATAATATAAAATTCATAAAACTAATTCTTCTGTTATAAATTAAAGAAGATTAGAAGAATTAAAGAAAATGTTACACGCACTAGGATTTTGACATTGTAAATCTAGTGTTAAATAGGTTATGTATTGCATGTCGTTGTTGTTGCAGATCTGAGTCAGAGCCAGCTGCTAACCCGTGGCCTGAGCACTCACAAGGTGGGCGGCCTCAGGGCTCAGGCGCCAAGGATATCATTCACGGGCAAGGATGAAGCAGAGAGCCAGGACACGAGGAGGAAGTCGGCCAGCAGCAGACTCGGCAATTCACCGCGGCCGAGCATTGGCAGTGATGACAGGAGTGAAGGCAGTGCGCTCAGGTACCATGACGTCATCGCATAGTCAATAATACATTTTACACTTTATAATAACACTAGCTTTTACCCTCGGTTTTACTCGCATTTAAGTCATTAAATAAGTATCAGAGATCATTTCAATAGAAATTAATTAATATGATTCCAAACAGCTGAAACTATAGTCAATTAGAAATTATAGTAAAAAATAATATATATAGTTTTTAAATAAAAAGTATCCTATGTTACTTCTAGTATCTCCAAAAATATGTGTACAAAGTTTCATGATGATCGGTGAAGTAGTTGTTGCGTGAAAACGTAACAAACAAACTCACATTCACATTTATAATATTAGTAGGGATTATGTGCGTAGTAATACTTTTTTGGCTGTATACATATTTGATCAATCGCTTAGAGAAAATGAAGCAGACGAAGGGAGAGTTTCAAAGAATACCTTTCAATATTATTTACAATACAAATAAATACAATTTGTTTATCCTAAAAGAAAATATTCAATACCCTTATCCAGCGAGTAAAACAGATTTAAGATTCCTTTGTAAATACGAGTGTATGGCTGTCACTGGTATTTGGAATTAGTGGTGCTTTGGCTAAAAGACAACTCCGGCCTTTGCTAAAGGAAACGACAAACAAATTTATGACATACACAAAAAATAGTCCATTTTCGTATTCAGCCAAGAACGAGTGTCTTTTAGACAAATGGCGTTGAATTAACAAAAACACTTTTGCCTATTTGCATTTCTCATGTCACTAACAGCTGGGAGTCGATTACTGCTTACTGTGGGCTTATCACGAATTTTAGTCTGGCTTTCGAACCGAGTTCGCTTCAAGCGATTTGTATGGAAATTTGAGCAGCGCCACCGCGCGCGGATTTGGAACTACAATATTTTAGATACTTTTTGTTAATTTTCGAACGTCTCGATCTTTCGTTCATTTGATAGATTGCTGGTGCTCGTTAGTCGTTAGTAAAAATTCATATTCCCGATTGCTAACGGATCCGTTTTACTTGTGACAGCTCGATTCGAAAGCCAGACTAAATTCGTGATAAGCCCACTGCTTGCTGTTTGGGCAACAGTTGCTTCTGCGATTATAAAAATAATAAACAATATACAAGAATACGCACATAATTAATGATTAGTCAATTATATAAATCTGCGTTATGGGGGATGTAAAAATAAATTACGAATCAAGCGGTATACAAGTAAGAAGGTCGGGTCACGTAACACAGAAGGCAGCTAATATCGGGGCTCACAACCCTTGTCTAAGAATAAAATAATTCACCATTTCGCCGACATATTTAATTATATTTATCCGGCATTAATTATAATAAGGGCTTTCGCTCTTCATTTGGAGGCGGAATTCGTAATGACGCGCGAAAGGAGCATTTTTGCCGAATTGTTTTGATTCTCTTTTACGCCGCGTCGCGTCGTGGCCATGGGGGCGATTCAGTTATTCACAATTTGTTAATTTATTTCTCCCGCGCCTATTCATGGTGACTTATAAATACTGACTTGAACATAATTAGAATTGATTATCTTAATTTTAGATCGAGAAAGGTCGTGGTAATTATTAAATTTTATGTTATGTTATTAATTAATAATTTTTAATTAATTTATTTATTTATTGGGCCCACAAACAGGGCTCTACAACTAGACTAGGAATTAATATCGCACTAAGAATTATAACAATCCAATTGTAGGCTCTATGCACAGTGAACACTGCATGCACTAACATTGCAAAACTATTTACAATTAAGTCAAAAAAATAAAAATATAATCATTCATTAATTAAATCAAATAAAAAATATAGTCATACAAATGATGAATGATGAAAACATCGCATTTGTTTTAAAATAACAAGTATTATATAATTGTAAAAATAACATCAGTGAATTCGTAAAGCATAATTGAATGATTAATCCGGGAAAGTAGGGCTGCTGAATAATAAATGTCGATACGGGTCATATCGACCGCAGTCGCCGACACCATCATTGCTAGTGACGTGCCACTCGCTTTCGCTGACATAACAGAACCTACAACATTCGAGGCACACCTGGGCAGTCACCTCCACACGTCCTTCACTTTAATAGCATACTGGACTGAGCACTATTATTAAATAAAAAATTGTGGTAATTAATGAAAAAAACAAACCGATCGTTTATAAATCATATATCCCTTACTAATATAAATGTGAATGTGAGTTTGTTTGTTACGTTTTCACGCAACAACTACTTAACCGATCATCATGAAACTTTGTACACATATTTTTGGAGGTACTACAAGTAACATAGGAATTTTTCTATATTTATTTTTATTTCCGTTTGTCATTTTTATATATGCAGTATAAAACTATTTGAATTTTTGAGGTTAGGTGTCATTATTGTGGTTAGATGCCACTTTATTACAGAAGTGTGATAGGCATTGTCTGTTGACTGAAATATGAAACATCTTTAAACTTCATAGTACTTTATATCTTCATTATTACGCAGACGTAGTCGCGGGCAACAGCTAGTATTATATAAACCTGACTTATAGCTTAACTCTTTGATGCATCTATAACATAAATGCTTACAGCTTATTTATTGCAGCTTATATGCTATTTTTATATATGTATATGATGTAGTAAGGACTAATAAATACATAACCTAAAAAAATGACAGACTAATACCTAAGTGTGGTCACTACATGATGTTTGATTAATGGTTGTGTCCCAGCGAATATTGGGGGATACTTTACGATATGTTTACGTTACCCACGCGCGAGTTACTCTTCGTTCACATTATGCTTTCTCCTCTATGACTCTCTGACCTCTACGAGTGAGTTTCTTACTCTAGACCAGTGATTGTCAACCTTTTTTTTTGTTGCAGCACACTTTTAGAATTTAGTGGCACACAAAAGATTGAGAATTACTGCTCTAGACCTCTCTTAGCGAGAATATTTACAATAATATTTGAATGTAAATCTTAAAACTCGCAAGTCGACTTAAACGACATGTTTCTCGACTTTAATTAACCTCTATAAGTGAGAGTGACTACTCCCAAACCTTCGAAAGTGAGAATAATATTCCCTTGAATTATAACTTATCCAGGTTCGACTGTATTGGTATATACCAGCCATTCTCAAAGTGGTGTTCAAAATACCTACCAAAGGGAGATTATAAGGTTACATCTAAATATTCCAACTAAATATTACATTGCAATATATACATATAAATCAGTTTTTTATAATTATATTAAGGCTTTTTCCTTCGCCAAAAAAGTTTGAGAACCGCTGGTATAGACTAAGACTAAAAATTAAGAAGAAAATGTAAGACCAACTTAAGTAATAAGGAACACCATATATCTGTACACGTTCTTCTACAAATCTACTCGAGTATGCACCCTCCTCACCACCCTAATATTACCCTTAAGCATACAAGTTAGGGACATAAATATAGGCATTTACTAGAAGAAGTGTTGTTCGCAAATATCGATGACAGCCTAGGTCATAGTGCAGGCACGTCACTATTAATTAAAATAGGGAATAAATTATAAGAGTAGATTGGTGATTTTGTTTGAATGCCTAATTTTGATTACACGGACGTTTCTGTGTGGCTAATGCTAGTATTATAGAAATAAACTTATATTGCTAGTTGTTGAGGTCATTGACACATGCTCACGTTGTATATATGTATAAGTAATGTAAGTAGGGTTGGCACGACAAATTCATATAAATATATATATTTTTTAAAATAAATATTAGGTATACAAAACTACTATTTGAATTATTTTTCCTTGGCATGAGTGCTGCGAAATTAATCTCAAAACGTGCGTATGTGAGGGCGCGTGTAGTGAATTTTAATGCAATGAAAGTGTATGAAGAATATGTTTAGTTAATTGAACATATTTCAGTTTTCTGTATATTTGCTACAAAGAAATATTTCTAAATTGAATGGGTAACATCCTTAGTGTAATATTGATTAGTGTCTGGAGGATAGTTTCAGACACAACAGCTGTGAAGCACACGCGACTATATCTTTATGGCAGCCATTCTCAAAGTGTGTTCCGCGGAACCCTAGGGCTAAAATACTGCAAAAAATACCTACCAAAGGGAGATTATAAGATTCCAACTAAATATTACTTTGCAATATGATTATTCATAAATACATATAAATCAATTTTTTATAATAATTTCCTTCGCCAAAAAAGTTTGAGAACTGCTACTTTATGGTTTACAACGATATTGTAAAAGCTTGACTACGCAGTGAAGACTACAGTTTCGTCGCAGTTACAACTGAATAAAAACACTATAAATTGGTTGTTTTAATGAATTTTTCGCTTGCATTTTAATAACAAATCATACAAATTTTCAAATGCATATGCGGATGCAAGTAGAGCTGGGAAAGCAAACAAGAAGTGCTTTTAGCATTAAATTGAATCAACTACGAACAAATATGTCTGCATGCCATTATCCGTTATGTTTTCGTGAAACTTATGTAACAGAGTGACCTTGTAGAATATAATTGGTAGACCACCAACGAATGTTATTTAGCTGCCAGTCACACATACATATAAACTTTTTATTGATGTACAACATATGTCAGAACTTCAGATGATGTAAAGCTACATTATGGATGAAAATAAACAAGAAGTAGTGTACATTCATCCAGGTTGAGGAGGCGTCCTCGCTGTTGTCATACCCCGTAATAAGTCATTCAGTGGTGGTACTCCCATGGGGTGGTATATTTTTTTTAGTAATTGGGCTCCAATAGAGCGCTTTTACTCGTCAATACAAATACAAATATAAATGAAATAAATTTGATTTAGCTGCTGTATACTGGCATTGTCCACTTACATACTAATGTCATAATAAATCTACTATGATGTAGAAGAATAGCTGCTGTATAGGGGCATTGTCATCCTATTGTATACCTAAGGGTAAACATAAAATGACATTGGTTATGTCCAAGCTTTTTTATCTATAAAATATTTATCTAACGTGTAACATTATTTTTTTAATAAGTTTGCTTTTCTGTCTGTCTGTCTACTCTTTTAATTAATAATATAACATTTGCTGCTAATGCCCATAGTACTGCTTGAAATGTAAAGATTTGAGCTAACGATACGGGCTTATGTAATCCCATACTGGCGTACAAGCCTTTATAGCTGCAAAACGGTGGCATTGTGGAAATTCTGTTCGCATTAATTAAGTTAAATAAGTTAGAACAATTCGTTTTGTAGAGGAACATTGAGTGCGACAAAGTTGGATTCTGTCGCTAACCTCACTCTTATTACTTACCTCTAATGATAACGCGATGGTCGTTAAGTTAGCGATATGCTTTGGACAATGATTAATTGCATTTTTTACCATAAATCATCATATGTTTAATGGATTGCTTTTTGTGTTGTATTATATTGATTGTGTTCTGTTTGTTTTATAACAATTTACAAGGCGCGCATTGTTTCTTGAACAATCTAATGAAAGCGTAGGTTGAGGCATTGAATCCTTTTTAATTATACGGCGACCTTTTCGCGTCGCTCACTTATAGTATACTTCAAAGGCTGGGAACTCGATTCTTATTGCAATGGTAAGCTGAGAATAGCTTACTAATGGCATCTATGAAATAATGAAAGATGATCTCACTACAAGAAAATAAAGTTACTAACAGATCGGATAATCGACGGTGGGGCGGGGTGATAGGGAATTCGAACCACATTATGCCGCACGCCTGTCTTTATTTAAAATTTATGAATATCTTAATTTTTCGTGGGATTTGGCTACTCCCATGTCTCACTATATCACAAGAAGTGGATTAAACTTGTCTTACAATCAAAGAGTCATCCTCGCCGTCTCCTGAAGCCAGTATCTCTGACTAGTGTGTGACTGGTCGTTATGTAACCAGAGAATGGATGTTCCCAGTGTTCCAGAGTTAGGAGTCGGACATCTGTCGGGGACTCTATTACATAAGTTTTTACTATATTCATTGGGTTCTGACTTTTGGGATTTAATTAATATGCTCCAATGATGTGCATTTACGGAGTTACATTCTGATATTATATTTTGGAAGTTATTTGAATTATAAATTTATTGCAACAGACATTAGTCATTGGTTTCATTCATGAGAGAGATGTCTATGGTTGAGTGTAAAAGGTTTTTATTAAGAACGGTCGACACGTGTTATGTATTAGTGTAATTAAGAATATAATAAGAAGATTTGTGTTTCATTGCCAACCCTAACCAACAGTTTATTTGTCACAATTCTTATGTTAATAAACTTATATTATATCCCTACTAATATTATAAATGTGAATGTGAGTTTGTTTGTTACGTTTTCACGCAACAACTACTTAACCGATCATCATGAAACTTTGTACACATATTTTTGGAGATACTATACTGTCTGACTGACTATAGTTGCAGCTGTTTGGAATCATATCGATTCATTTCTATTGAAATGATCTCTCATACTTATTTAATGACCTAAATGCGAACGAAGCCGCGGGCAAAAGCTAGTATATATATATACAAGAATGTTAAGTTTGAAATGTAGAATGAAGCAGATGAAATAGGTCATATTGCAATGTCAGTGCCAATGTCGCTCCGGGCTATTCACTAAATTTGTCGATGGTTGTCCACTATAAAACGATGCGGAAATGAGGCCGCTCGCTCCTTGACCCTGGACTGGATTCTCAAGGAGCAGTAATGATAGTGTATGTAAAGGTAGCAATTTACTCCACTAACCAAATGCCTTTCCTGATGATGCTATTAAAGTAGGCAATTGGGGCCAACAAAATGCCGAACTCGACTCCCAACACGCGACAAACATTGCATTGGCCTGTTTTTGTACTCACGAGAACGTTGTCTATGTTGCTACAATAACATGGACAATATATCGTGTAAACAAAAGGGTAAACTTAAGAATTCGCGAACTGCCGCTTCTGCCTTGACCCATAAGCGACTTTTGTTTTAGCCATTTTTTAGACTAAATTTTTTTAGAGTCGCGAACGTATATTGAGTGTGTCCTAGAATGTTCATCAAATGTTCATCCTAAAATTCATGTGTTAATAGAACAGTCTTTCGTTCATATTGGTAACGCTTTTCATTCCATTTAGAACAAATAGTTCCGCGACTTGCTACTTAGGAATCTCTGAGCATTAAGACAGCCGATAGATTGGAAATTTTAGTTAGATGGCTCAGTCAACTTTGGGAACCACTGGACTAAACAATTTTATATATTTTTTTATTAATAGCCCAGCATATGACCACACTCCGCCTGATGTTAAGCTAGAGTGCGGTCCATGAGCATAGACAACTGTTACCACAGACAGATGTCCGCGCGCAACAGTCGACTCCACTATGCCGGCTTGAGGAGACGAATGTGCTCTGTCCAATTCAACAGGGCAGGTCACTTCACGGGTGTTCCACTTGAAAGTGGTGTTACTACCCCTGGACGACATACTGGGCTAATGCCATCATCAGTCTGCCTACCACTCTTATACATTACAATCCTAACGTCATTCAATCGGATGTTATAAGGTCACAGTTCGTCAGATTCAAAATAATATAATAAAACATGCGATCACTTAATTGTTGATGCAAAACATAAAATTGATAACAATTACATCAATGACTTACGCGTTGTAATACGTCATAAGTAAACAAAGAAACAAGCAGCAAAATTGTATATTAAAAAGAAGAGAAGATTTTCAGTAAAGTGTGAATTTCCTTTTTATTACTCTCGGAAGTGTTAAGTTTCTGAATGCCACTCGCAACTTGCAACCTGGGGGCCTACTCGGGCATATCCGAAGTTCCGTGATACTTCTTACTGTGTTCTGTAGCTTACGTGAATTTTGACATATAAGCCTGTAAAAATTCCTGTCAAATATCTGTAAAATAAGCATTGAGTAGCTTATTATGTATTACTGAAGTATAATACGCTCCTGAGTAGGAAACGTCCGTATTTTCGTCCGAAGTTCGTGCGCGTGAGTAGCCCTCCTGCACCCGAGCGTACTTTGTTTGCATTATATCAACGAAGTGCGAGAACTAACTTGAGCGCTTTAACTATGTTTAAACTCATTATGCATTTTAATATAAAACCAACAAATAGGGTTTTTGTATTGGTTGGATGGTGTATTTTAGTGAAACGACCTCTTGACTGTTGCACTGACTCGCCGATGACAAGTGACAGATATCCTATTGACCAATCAGGAACAGGTTATGAGGCACTAGGGATGTGTGCTATACACAATTGAATACAATAATCAATTGTGTACTGACTGTCACATCTCGATTATCATAACAGTTTTATTTCATTTTAAAAGCTCTTTTATCCTACAGGGTGCCTGGCACTACACCGCGGGGCTCTGTCTCCAGCACTGGGTCGGGGAGCAGTCGTCTCTCCAGGCTGCTGACACAGAACGTGAGAGCAGCACTCCAGGAGAAGACCGGTGATGCTCCGCGAAGACTGAGCTGGGAAAGGTGAGGTGATGATAACATTTTCACACAAATGCAAACTTGATATTTACGTGAATAAGTGTTGGCAAGTTGTTCCTGCAAATAAATGGTAACTTTAGAGCAGACAGCTTGGAAATTAAATTAAAGTTTATTTCGAAGTAAGTTTTAGTTGAATTGTTGATGATTTAGTCTATTCTTGATTGCTAATTCAAATTGGAGCGACCGTGCTTTTGGGATGAGGAATTAGTCCTTTCCTGGCCTGGTCTTGAGATGTATGTAGGTCACTCGACTCATCTGACCTACATAACTAGGTTTATGGTTTGTGTGACTAAGATTTCCAAAAGTGTAGTTCTAGATGATGTCCATGCAAGGCTCCGGGGAAGTCTAGATTTCATATGATGTGCCGACATGTGCTCGCATGTCATTAGTCCGTAATTAACAAACGCATAAAACAGTGAACTCAACGAATGTGCCGCGGCACTTTTCTGTGTCACGAAATTCTATGTGTGCCTCCAAATTTTAGATATATACTAATGTTAATATTGCATCTTATTTGTGTGAATTCGGATTTTCAGCATTAACCAACATTAAAACAAAGAAACATCAAGTTTGTTAAATGTAGAAGACGATATGAGAGTAGCATTGTCATTTTTACGATCAAATATAAATAAAATTATCAAAAAAAAACATCAAACGCATATATTATTGTTAACTTGTAATTAATCCTTCAATAAACGTACTGTCATTCTTGTAGTACATATTATTTTATTTCGCATAATTTTTATTTGATTTGATTGTTATTTTGATTTAATTAATGAATGATTATATTTTATTTTTATTAACTTAATTGTAAATAGTTTTGTAATGTTAGTGCATGCTGTGTTCACTGTGCATAGGGCCTACAATTGGATTGTTATAATTCCTAGTGCGATATTAATTTCTAGTCTAGTTGTAGAGCCCTGTTTGTGGACCCAATAAATAAATAAATTAAAATTATTATCATAAACTATTTTATGCAGTGTGTTATAGGTAAGTTAATAATTTTTAAACTTATTTTGAAATCGTTAAAAAAGGTTGAGAACCACTGGCATAAGAGTTTTAATGATTGTCATTATTACATCATTTGTATGCTTGAGGCGTGTTCAATATCATATTCAATACTATTTTTTAATTTAATTTCATCAGAATTCCTTGGAAATTAGAATGCTATCAATGATTATTGTTTGAAATAAATATAGACGTTATTAATTCAGCGTGTGAGGCGGATGTTTGATTGCAAATAAATGTGTATTATTTGCGCATTGCTTACTCTTAATATGAAAGCAGTAATTTACAACGTCGCTCGTGGTTAATAGCAACTTTGGGAGCCACTTCTTTTAACCTCTGAAGGGATATAAGTTTTTATTATAGCAACAAACATTTTTAACGAAAAAAAAATACAATATTATTATATCTTTTTAAATATTATCTTTTGAGAAGTATCTTCGTCTGGGACTTAATAATGTGTTAATTTAGTATAAAATCACGTATATTAAAAGTATATTTAGTCCAGAATTTCTGCGTATGGTTCTAAAAGCCGATCCTTTTTTTTATACAATAACGACTTAGTTTAGTGTTTTTGATTTCCAATTCTTGCTATGAATAAAACGCATATTCAATATTCCGTTTCCATTCTTATCTACAAGTATTTTATTTATACTTATGCTAGTTAGTTAAGAAATAAAAGTAAATAATAAGTTCCATTACATTAAACTTAAAGGAAATTATTTTAAATTATTTTGTTTATAATTCCCGAAGCCGAAGCGACCGCACGTATCCTGATGATGCCACGTCGAGACAAGTTATTGAATGTTGGTGGAGGTTATTCTCCTTCATCGACCTAATGTAGCGGGAATTATAAGTAAAATAATTTCCTTTAATATGGATTTCCGCAAAGTAACGCCTGAAACAATTAATTACATTAAATTTTCCCTATTAACATAAAACAATGAATTACAAATTGTCATGATTCGTGAGTAATAAAGCAATGCATCCAAGACGAAGGATCCACCATCACGTGCAATACAAGTCCACGAGCGAGAGCACTCGACGCGTCTGATGGTGTTACGTGTAATTGCGTTTGCTGCGAACACTTCGCTCTCCGCTCACAAACCAAATGAAGACAACTCACAACTGTGATCACATTTATTTTATGTACAGGCTATAATTGACGAGTTTCTTGTGGTCTTCTTCTCGTCATACGCCTTTCCGAAGACCCGGTAGAGTCTAACGATGAGCAAGCGCACGCCTTTAGTGCCTATGTTAATAAACGATTTTCATTTCATTTCATTTCACCACTATAGAAGCTACAACTATCATCAAATGAAGAGTACTAACCCAAGCTACAAGCAACACTGGTCCAGGACCCAGGTACAATAATAATAAGCCCTAATTGTCTCTCCATTAATGACTTATTGTGGCTACATTTAAACAGTCAAAAATAAGTTGATATACAGCTTTAATTAAGTTGCAATGCGGCTGAGAATAGGAGTAGAGCAAGTGCTACTTTGTTGGCCACTTGATCGATGCAGCCCTTGCCTCTGACAAAAGAAGCAGCAACCTTCACCAAACTATGTCGATGAGAATATTCAGAAAACACTTTCTTCATTGGAATTCTAAACTTTAATCGGATAGACAAATTAACAGCGATAACTTAGATAAACTAATGTGAAATAATGATGCAGATTAAAATAGATTGAAAACATAATAACCACAATGCAAATAGACACGGAAGAAGAACAAAAGACAATATGACACAATAGTATTACAGTAAAACCTCATAAAATATTTAAAATTAATTATTTATTTTATTTATTTATTGGGCTCTACAACTAGACTAGGAATTAATATCGCACTAAGAATTATAACAATACAACAACACAGCATGCACTAATATTACAAAACTATTTACATTTGTTAAAAAATAAAATACAGTCATTTATTAATTAAATCAAATAAAAAATTTAGCTATTTCATTTGAGTCGACAAATAACAGGCATTATTACAAACAATGTATATTTGTATTTGCAATGAATGGTGAGTGTTGACTTTAGACCAGCCATTCTCAAAGTGGTGTTCCGCGGAACCCTAGGGCTAAAATGCTGCGAAAAAAATACATACCAAAGGGAGATTATAAGGTTACATCTAAATATTCCAACTAAATATTACATTGCAATATGATTATTCATAAATACATATAAATCAGTTTTTTATAATTATATTAAGGCTTTTTCCTTCGTCAAAAAAGTTTGAGAACCGCTGGTTTAAACAATAAACACATAGTTGAAGTTCGCAATAACAGAGTCGAACTAAGGGTCACTTGTTGAAGTTTACTCTCAACTTGTTCAGGAAAGTGTGCATTGAATTATGAACAACACAACATTGTTGCTATATTTGAGTAGATAGAGTGAATTCATTAAACACACGAGCTGCTTGGAGCTCAGTCTGACCTTAACATGACCTCAGCACTCGGAATAAGTGGAAAAGATGCCGAAGTCATGCGCGATTCATTTCATTTCATAAAATACTATTACCATAGTAAGCACAGACGATTGTCCTGGAGGTCACTGTATAACCTTAGCCTTTCTAAAATTCTTATGCTTACCCTATGTTACCAAACACCCAGTTGATATTTTGGTCTCGTCAAGCGAAATTATACCTAATAATTATTAAATAAGAAAATATAATCGTTAAATTTAGCATTGCATTTAAATAACCCGGAGCGAAAGAGTTAAACTTGTGTCGAGTCCATTTTCGAATTGGCCCCCCTGTAAGGCGTGGATCCACGTTGGGAAACACTGAGGTGGAGTGTGGTTATATAAAAGAAACTAATAGAACACCCAAACACAAAATAAATATCAAAATATTACTTTAAAGTTGTTTATTTACTTATAATGCAGTGTGTAAAATAGTTTATAACAGTATGTACTACAAAAACAACAGTACGTTTATTAAGGGATTAATTACAAGTTAATAATAAGAATAATTTAAACTTGATGATACATTTCTAAAGCTGAAACTCACTGTAGCCTTTAAGTCACATTGCTAGTTGACTGCGGAGGCTTGTGATCATTTATACATGAAGGTGCTCGCGAAGTAAACGGTCACGTATCACTTTAATAAGAGGGTAGTTATGAAAGGTGTTTAAGTCATTGTGGGAGCTCACATTATGCTGATAAAGGGGCATTGTTCGTGTGATATGGGTCCATTTCATTTAAGACTAGCTGTTGCCAGCGACTTCGTTCGCGTAGTAATAAAGGTACAAAGTACTATGAAGTTTAATTTTAACATGAAAAAGCAGTTATTGTGACAGACTCGCAGACTTTTTTGTAGATATTGATGTCCTCTATAAAACTGTAGTACACATACATATTCGGAAAGGCATATGACGAGAAGAAATCACAAGAAACTCTCCAATCATAGCCCGTACAATATATTGCTAGTAGATACATTAATTATCTTAAAAAATTAATACGTATTTATGTATTTCATTGATTGTATTATATTTATTTATTAATTTTAAATATTCCTAAATTGCATTGTCCAATACTAACACTGTTTCTTCCAAGACAATTGGTTATCTGGAAGAAATTACCACTAAAAGTAATAAGATCACCGATTGCTCTAAATTTGTTTCCTATGTATTAAATTGTATTAGCATTATTAATGTAAATAAAGCTAGTACCTAAGCATATCCGCACACAAACACACACACAATCATCTCAGTCACACTAGTACAGGGGTCGGCAGACCGCGGCTCTTGCCATAGGATTATCTGGCTCTTCTTACAACTCACTGAAGCAAATCAGACTTTCATTATAGTACACTTCTCGCAAAAATTAAGGGAACAGCAAAATTTTCCAAATTTTTGGGTGATTTTCAACAGACTGTATTTCAGTGAAAAATGGTGTTACAGGAAATAAAAAAAATGAAGCTCTTGAAGCTTGAAAATTCTAGTTTTCAGATTTTTTGGGTAAAAAATCTACAAACTTGATATTTGGCTCATCTGGTTAATAAGTCTGCCGACCCCTGCACTAGGCTGTCATCAAGATAGTTGTTTATCCAATAATAAACCTTATAATACAATCGACACGAATAGATGAATGACAAATATTAATTATTAATTAACATTAGAGTTTCCTATGATGTTAAGCTTTAATATTTATCAACTCAAGGTTTTGTTCGTGAACCTGTTAACTGGGTATGACGAAATATTTCGTCATACATAAAATCCTACTGCAATGGGCATGACGACATTTTTCGTCATGGAAATTAATCGTAATATATTGAACGTAATATATTTTAAATATAAAATATTTTATCAAAATAAATAAAAACCATAAGTTAAAAACGATATTTTTTTATTTGAGGTGTGATATTACTTATCGCTGCGAACAAAAAGTCCCCATTCTGAAACGAGTTGACCAATAGCTAATTCCCCGGTTAACAGGTTAAATAATTGGATCACGTTGGCCATCACGCAATAAATATAAACTTTGTGCAGACGCGACTCATCAGGTCAACTGCCACGTTCAGCGAGTATAGACAGCTTGGTGGATGCTGTGTTAAGATGTAGAAGATCAGAGCCGGTGCCAACGTTTCTGCCAGTGCCTGCGCCCAGAGCCGACAGAGCACTCAGCCTGGTCTCACCTGCTGTCGGGAGGAGGACCAAAGCTCAACGTGGATTGACTGGTGAGTTGTTTTATGCTAGTGATCATTCATTCACCTCATAGATTCCTCTTTAATTAGGTTTTGGAAGCGACGCAAGAACCACTGAAGATATTGATTTATAAAAATTACGCATTATATTAGACTCTACAAAATTCCAATAATTAATTTACGTCTAATACTTACATCGCCTTAAACTATAAATGTCGTATTCAATTAGGATTGGCTCGAGTAGTGACGAACGACATTAACCCACATGATTCGATGAATTACTTGGTGGGCGCATGTTATAAGAGGATTAAACTATGGGAGATGTTATTAAAAAGACGTTTATAAGTGCAAAGTGTTAGATTTTTAATTTGCACTACCACGCAGTACATATGTGTGGGTTTAGACAACACCTACACATATGTACATGTGTTATAAACATGCATGTGTGTGTGAGAGAATTTAATTTGGTATCTAAGTGCGAGTGGTGCTAATGGAAGACGGAATAAGATGTTATATACAAGCATCCTTGTGAACTGTTTGTATGGCTCTACCTATAGTATGTTTAGAGAAACTTGTGTGAAATAACATTGCTTATTAAAATGGATTAAAAATATAATTATCACAATGCATTGTGGCGATAAAAAGACAAGAACAGTAAAAACAAGAAAGATGACACTGACAGAATAAACGTTAAAACCCCAAATCTTTTAAAATGAATATTTTCGGCCTGTAGCATCGACCGGCACACATGTATCTTTGGTTTTTCACACACACTCTAATAATATTCAAAAATCGATATTAACTGAGCTATAAAGTTCCCAAACTTTTAATGGCCTCCTCCCATCGTATCTTTGCACTTAACCAGCATCTGTGTCAGAAGATCAATTGCCCATCAAAGGCTTTCATGTTCGCACTGAATCTACAAGTATTTATTTACAAATTAATTCGATAATTATTTAAATATTTTGTATGACTGATGGTACTTACCCCAGTCTACCTTCCCGTGGTAATACCACCACAATTCTTCACGAACTCTAATCATGTAACTTTAAATTGGAAGTAATCTTATTAACCAAAACGATGCACAGATTGGAAGCTGTCTTATCAGACGGTCACATATTCTCACATAGGTATAGATCAACCAAGATAGCCCTTCTGGTCGGGGTATAACAGGGTTTTATGGAAATTTCGGAAAAGCCACTCGCGTTTATTTATGGTATATTCATGTGCTAAAATGATTTTAAGTAAACCGACCTTTTTTAATATTTAACCGTTTTATTTATTGCAAAATATATTTGTTTTAGTTAATAATGTAGTGAATTGTACATGCTATCTTCGTCTTATTATTGACTTCGAGGTTTGATTTCGGTGAAAAAATACTATAATTCTAAGATTTATGTTATGTGTAAAAAATAAACATTCATTTTACAAACATTGTCATCTACCATTGAAAGTAAATTTCAAACATTTCACAGGAACGTTTTGCTAACTTTTGAAGGTTCAATATGAAAAAATACATTCACAAAGTGGCGTGACTTGTTCACATATATTAGAGACGGTGTACTTATGAAGATAACGCCTGACCTTTAGCAAATAGCAAACATTTCCAGAATTTGCTATTAAGAAAAGTTCAGGCACTTCTCGAACTAAAATAACTTTGGTGTTTTCCTTACACTAACATTATAGTAAAAACATTATTTTATATGACTCTTCTACAATAAAACAATTATTAAATTCATTACGAAAAAAGTACTATAATATCTTCAAAAATAACTACATAAATTTACTTAATTGAGATAAAAAACTATAAATAAACATAACGTACATAGACTAAATATATCTTATTATACTAGAATATTGACAACTTCATCACAAGGCACTCAAACCTATTATATGCTTTTTCAATTCATATTTAAATTTGATAATGTTTTTAATATTAGTTATAATTATCGGCAATTCATTATAGACAATAGATTTTTAATAACAATTATTTATATTTCTGCAGGTCAATAATAAAAATAATTTTGTAAAGCATTTGCTTAGCCTATGCTTGAATTTTTAAACTAAATTATAAGATGCACAAAGACTGTAATATATTTTTTATTTTTTTATTTTCTTACAGTCAATTCCAATACACCATGCAAGGAGGAGTTAATTACAAAAGATACACAATAATAATAAAAGTAAAATGACAATAATAACCTATCAATGTCAAAAACTTAATAACTATACAAAAATAACCTCAAAGCAAATTCACATCCTACAATATACAGTAATACCCCGCTTTACGCGAGGGATATGTTTCGAAAAAAATCGCGTTAACTGAAATTCCCTCGACCATAGAGAAGTTGATGACTACATTATGTTTATACGCACTCTTTCGCGTAATTTAATAATAAATTTGAATTTCGCGTTATAGTGAAACCGCGCATAACGGGGTCGCGTAAAACGGGGTATTACTGTATTGATCTTCTCGCAGAAGCCCAGACATACATTACTTATATTTTAAATCAGTGACAAAATAATGTTTTCGAGCGTTCAGCATGTAGCATGCGTACTGTACATCGATTTGGAAAATTATTTCAGTATTTTGTGAGAAATAGGGCCATTTTCCTTTGGTATGGTAATACCTTTCAGCAGCTGAAATTCGGTGGATGTTTATGAACATTTCAACTGCGTGTCTGCATCCTTTGATATTATAATTTTTACGTTACTCCATCGACCAAAATATACCCATAACATTTATTATATTTCACTAAGCAGTTCTACTAAGTTGCACATCAACACTACAATTAATATTTTTGAAATTAGCTTCGAAATTATTTTTCAAAGATTCTTAATTATACCTAAATAAGAATGTACCTACTAACATTATATTGTACGTGTTATGATTGACGAGTTTCTTGTGATTTCTTCTCGTAGATTGTGACTATTTTCAAAAGCCTAAAAAACCTATGTGAAACAAAAACTTTTAATTTTGATTTTGAATATATACATATAGACTATCTCACTTTAAATTACAGTAATGCCCCGCTTTACGCGAGGGATACGTTCCGGAAAAACTGAAATTCCCGCGACCATAGAGAAGTTGATGACTATATCATGTTTATACGCACTCTTTCGCGTAATGCGGGGCAAACGCGGTTATAGTGAAACAGCGCATAACGGGGTCGCGTAAAGTGGGGTATTACTGTACTTAGTCTCCAGAATCGACGTAATATTTCTGATCTTGTAGAATTTTTGGCGCACTTTACTCCGCGAAACCGATTACTAATAAATATTGGCTACAACTCGAGAATACATATACAAGTTTACTGTTAACTTTTAATGTTTGTCGAATGTATGGGGATAGCTTTCGTAAAATTATGTTTAATAATATGAAATGTATATCTCAATAATATTACAAAACTTCGCACTGAACACGGTCATATGCCTGTCCCTTATAAATCCAACACGAATATTCCACTCAGTTAAAGTAGATTATAAAGAATGAAGAAGAGAAAGTAACATGATTATGTTGAACTTCTTCCCTCCGACCTTGTTATATTAAAAACGTTCAGTGACATATACATTTCACGCTTCATTAGGCGATTCACTGGGACAATTTAACACGTCGAATACTATACTATGGCAGAGATTAGAAGACAAAGCAACTGCTAACGGTTCATGTAATACTTTTCCTACAACAAGCCAAAATACAGGAAACATCTCGATACTAATTATATTTAACTAACTAACTAACTAGTGTTTTAATTTTGTCATTATTTCATGTTTGTGATTCTTTTTTTTTCTCTACCTTCTTCCTTATTTTTATGTAATTTTATTAGAAGTGTAGTATCTATCCCTTTATCACTTTGAGCTATCCTATAATTAAAATTTCATTTAGTTTATATAATAATAGTCCTTTTTATAATATGTAATTTTGTAGGTAGGCTTTATAAATAAGTAAATAAAACTGTGGTCTTCTGCGTAATTATCACCCACAGAGACGTTTAAATGCAAATAGTTCAAATTATAATGATGAGGCGTTTAATTGGGAAACTGTTTACGTGTTTGCTTGAACCTCTTTTCTTAATATAGACGTTTTCAAGATTCTTTCTAAAGATAGAACATTATACAGAGTAACCTTGATGTAACGACCCTCAATATAACGACCAAATCCCCTAGAACTGCCCGTAAGAGCTAATGCAAAATATACCTTTACATTATGAATACATTTGTTAAAAACTTTTTATAATGAATTTTCAATCTTTGCAAAATATAAAAAGAAAGTATTATTTACCTCTATTTAACGAAATCGTTCGCTATAACAGGGAAAGCAGATTAGTACCTACGTAGTACCTACTTTTTTAACCTAACCTCTGTATAACGAACCTCATTGTAACAATTTACTTGATATAAAGAATTATTTTCTGATTCCCTTCAGTATCGTTATATCAAGGTTGCACTGCATAAACAGAACACAATCAATTGAGTGTAGTGCTCTAGTCCCATTTTGAAATCAGATTTGCTAACCAAAGATGCGATTGTTGCATGCAGTAAGTAGCACTTGTGCTATTTATTTATTAAGTCTATTTACAAAATTACATCAATACTATATATTATAAAGGACCTCTATAAAACCGAATAAAATTTCAACTATAGCATGCTTAAGATAATTGAAGACAGTGTTAGTTTTAAATATTAAGAAAAATAACAATTGTGTAGTGCCCAAAAACATCTTGACATCAAATGGGGTGTGATCACAATATAGTAATATATATGTATGTATATAGGAATGCTTATATCTTAACCCAATATTGGCTAGCACCCAATCAGTGCGTCGGTTTATCTCAGTACACTCGAAGGAGCAAACCGCAAACGCACACACGAGCACCATTGAACCATTGTTGCGATCAATCTCTTTATACAATGAGCAATATGGATTTATTCCTTGCCTGCTTGTGTAAAATGCATTATTGCACAATTAGTCGGAATCCAATTAGAATACGAGCAAAGTGTCGCTTGCATACACCACACCAATCGCCCTGATTGGAGTTCGACCTGTCATGGCGGCTTACTTAAGTTTTCTTTTATGATCCACTAGATGTTGTCTGCGACTACGTCTGCGTAATAATGGAGCAAAGTACTATGAAGTATAATGATATTTCATATTTCAGTCAACAGACAATGCCTATCACCTATGACACCTAACCTCAAAAATTCAAATAGTTTTGTACTGCGTATATAAAAATGACAGACGGAAATAAAAATAAATATAGAGAAAATCCAAACAGCTGAAACTATAGTCAATTGGAAAATTTTACAAAAAGTATCCTATGTTACTTGTAGTACCTCCAAAAATATGTGTACAAAGTTTCATGATGATCGGTTAAGTAGTTGTTGCGTGAAATCGCAACAAACATACTCACATTCACATTTATAATATTAAGGGATGCGTTTAGTTTTCAATACATAATTTTAGCGACTATTGTCCACTATATTGTTATAACTAAAAACAGCTTTATCTCTCTGGTACACATTTTGATGTTTTCCTTTTATGGAATATTACGTATCAATATATTACGTACGTGCAAAAAATATGTATCAGTTATGTTTTAAAAACTAGTACAGACAGGACGAGTGCCTTATAAGGACCCATTTGTGACTAACGACATCCATGGATACGAAATTGTAATGCCTGAGATGGTTTGTAAATATGATTTTGCAGTTTAAAAGGATTTATGCGGCTTAGCAACAGGTTTATTACTCTAGTCGTCAAAGTTTATTTAGTAATATATAAAGCTCAAATTTCTCATTGTTGTTTTTATAGTATAAACATTAATACTAGATTTACCAGCTTAAATATACCTATTTTTACCAAAACCAAAAAAGTATATATTTGTTACAAATAAATATAAAATAATATAAAATTCATAAAACTAATTCTTCTGTTATAAATTAAAGAAGATTAGATGAATTAAAGAAAATGTTACACGCAGTAGGAATTTTAATTTGAGTCATTTTGACTGGTCTAGTAAATCTAGTGTTAATTTATTTTACATGCCGTCTAATATTGAAATCGTTAAAGGTTGAGAATCACTGGTCTAGTCTCGGGGTAGAGAGTTTTAAGTGCGTTTCGTCATATAGACATTTTTCTATGATAACGTGATTGCGTTTTATCTCTGGAGGTTGTTAATAACATATTATTTGGCTTTCGCATGCGAGTGTAATCGATTATTGCCAGCCTGTTGGGTTGATTACTCGGTCATTGGCTTTAATTGATGGACTTGACTAAAATTAGAATTATTAATAGCTTTATTGTGATTTAATAATACTTCATTTGTTTTATTAAACAGTTGTCAGTTCTGAAATTCAGAGCAAATTCTGAGAAACAATTCACAATATTCGTTTCTATATAATTATTGTTCGCAAACCATTTATTTTGATATTATGTGCAATGCATGTATTGATAGGTTCTATGCATATTCACGCAATGCTACAATCAATAATAGCACTAGTTTACAAATTAAAATAAAAGTCGTGTCCTTTCAATGTATTCCATATCGTTGTATTTAGTAGTAATAACTAAACGCAAACATATATTTATTTTATTTTTAACACGTCTATAAATCAAGTTCTTATTACATCTTATTTTCAAACTACCCATAAGTTAGTTTCGATTTTATTTTAAAATTTTGATGCTGTGTAGTGTTTAGTTAAATAAATATTTGTTTTTACAATGTCAAAAAGTTTGTGTATAGTACATACTGATCGTTTTTGTTATGTGTGTGGTGAATTTATAATATCTAAAAAAAGATATCCCATAACGGAATCACTTAAAGATGCATATTTTGGTTATTTCAAAATGACGTGTTAGATTTTTTAAATAATTTTTCTGAAACTCAGTGCACCTCATTGTTAAGAAAAAAAAACGTTTCATTTGAAGGACAAAAACCTTGTAAACTAGTGTAGCTTACGTAAGGTGCACATGTATATAGAAATGTGTCATTTCTTTCATTAATCTACCCGGTCATTGATGCTTCTTTCATTAATGACATTGTCTTCAATAAAGAACTAGGTTACTTAACCCTTAAATGGACGATTTTTGTTTCACGTTTTAAAAAAATATATTTGTGTAATAGACATGTATTACTGTCTAGGAAAAATGAGTAAAAAAATCTAGACATGAATTTACTATACTTTTTTTGCAATAATGTGAGTGTTGTTTAAAAACAACATTGTCCATTTAAGGGTTAATAAAGTTTAAAATCTTAATTTATTTATTTAAGCACTTTCATTTACATGGTCTTACAGACAATTCCAATACACCATGCAAGGAGGACTCAATTAGAAAATACAATAATATTAATCCACTATTATTATATGATTGACAGCCTCTAAGTTAAATATTTATTGATTGAAAAGTGTCTTTTGACATGAGGGTTTACGTGTGAATTGAAATTGTATAATTTCTTATTGAATACTGGACATTGGCAGAATTGTCTTTAATAGATATCTGAGACTATTTATAAAACAAGAAGAAGAATACAGCCTCTGTAACGTTTCATTCCCGCATCAAACAAATGGTTGTATTTTTTATTTATAAATTATTTATTCATTAATATTGTGCATTGTAAAAACGTGTATGATTGTGTTCTTGTTCTGCGTTGGCCTTGTCGCATATTATTATTATTACAAGTTCAAAACTTAATGCCTATTAAAATTATAATAATATAGGCACAACAAAGAGTGGTAGGCAGACTGATGATGGCATTAGCCCGTATGCCGTCCTGGGGAAGTACCACCACTTTCAGGCGGAACACCCGTGAAGTGACCTAGTCGCGTTTCGAGATCAGCTTGGAAGCAGCCGGGATAACGAGATGAGTGTGCCCTGTTGATTTGGACAGAGCACATTCGTCTCCTCAAGCCGGCATAGTGGACATCTGTCTGTGGTGACAGTTATCTATGCCCATGGACCGCACTCTAGCTTCACATCAGGCGGAGTGTGGTCATATGCTGGGCTATCAATAAAAAAAAATGATATTAAAATATTTTCCAAAATTCCGGGAAGATAATGATCACACGTACTAACTTCCCATTTATTATAATCTAAGTTTTGCAATCTCACTTCTAACGTTAAATAACTTTCTGTACAAAATTTATAATTTAGTGAAACTTTTAATTGCAAATTGTTATAATTAAATTTTGTATGGAAACAACTTTTTTTAGTCTAATTACGCACGAAATTAATGTAAAAAATGTGCACGTCTCCTTGCCAAAAATGTGCCAACAACGATTTGCAAAGGCGTTTACACACAATGGCCATTTAATAGCACAAAATTTATATCAATTCTTAGCAAAATTTGACAATAATCACTCTTCTGCAACACTCTTCTCTCTTCTGTTTTCTATTCTTTACTTCCTTCTACTTAGTGTGTAGAGTTGTCATTAAATATTTGCATTGTTGTAAAATATTTGATATTCATTTTTATTATAATAAATAATTAATATGTTGATTTAGTAGTAATGCAAAGTTTCTTGAACTAAGACGAGCATAATATAAAACCAACCTCGCCCGATGTATAAGCGATCTAATGACATAAATCCTACGCGCTCCGAATAAGGCTTTAGGCCAACGCACCCGTCCTTCTCACACACACGAATAAACAGTACATCCGTCCCGCTCACACATTTAGCTTCCATAACGCCAACTGGTGGCAATAACCAGTAACAAAACTGACAATATCGTAGCGTCGCGTGCGCACGTTTCATTGTATAAGAATATTATTAATTTATAGTTTTGTCATGTGTTTGTGTGGGTCTGCTTGTTTAATGGTTATGTCGTGTAGATGAATGTGAGAGGGCTGGCCGATCTGCAAGAATTGTTTGCGTCTTGGAGCCCTAAAGGGACCATCAAAATAAAGCTCAAACGTAAGTCTAATATATATACCTACTATTTACAACCATGTTCACGTCAATATATCGTAGCTTGCTTTGAATTAATTCGTGTATTGGCCTAATTCTAATTAAATGGTGGATATTAAGTCATAAAAATGGATAGTTTATTTATCCATTAGTTGATTAATAACAATTTCAAGAAAAGGTTCAATTTGAATGACCGTTTCAAAATGTCAGCTGTTAATTCTGACATTTGACAGTTGTAATATTATTATTATTATGCATCAAATTATTCGTCCACAGAATTATCTAAGCGGATGTTTCTTTTTTCTCTATCAAACGTTCGTTATCAGTGTTGTTACTGCGTTCTGTGCTTAATTAATTTAATTAAGTCGTGACCTACATTTTTTAAATATGTTTACTTCAATAACTAACATTTCAACTCGAAAAACGGTTTTTTTGACATGAGGGTTTACGTGTGAATCCAATTTGTATAATTTCTTATTGAATATTCGACATTGACAGAATTGTCTTTAATAGATATCTGAGGGCATTAATAAAATAATAAGACTATAGATATTAATTATGGGTGTCTCGATATAAAAAAAAATGTAGTCTCTTTGTCAGACCAGTGGGCTTATCACGAATTCAGTCTGGCTTTCGAATCGAGCTGTCACAAGTAAAACGGATCCGTTAGCAATCGGGATCATGAATTTTTACTAACGACTAACGAGCACCAGCAATCTATCAAATGAACAAAGATCGAGACGTTCGAAAATTAACAAAAAGTATCTAAAATATTGTAGTTCCAAATCCGCACGCGGTGGCGCTGCTCAAATTTCCATACAAATTGCTTGTAACTTCGTGATAACCAATGTTCAGTTAAAATACAACAGAACGTAACGAATACGTAACTACTAAAAACTGATGGCATGTCTACCACCTGTTTACCCTATTAAAGTTACCTCTGGAAACTGCACACCCCACAGTTCACACAGCGTCTACCAGACCATGTCCCACCAACTGCCAAATTACAATACACCAATATGTTATGGGAAATAACTTTAACATTAATTATGTAAAAGTGCATTTGTCAACAAATCAACAGGTCGGTTTTTGACATGAGGGTTTATGTGTGAATTATCATTGTATAATTTCTTATTGGACTGCTGCCTGAATACTCGACACTTACAGAATTGTCTTTAATAGATATCTGAGGCCATTAATAAAAGAAGAACAAATAGTTTTAACATTTGAATAATACTGTCAGTAATTGTATGATCAAAATATACAAAATAACTATTGGCATCTAAGATCCGCATTCAGAGATAACACTTGATCCTACTTTGATCTGTGATCACTTGAATGCATTTTATTACATTTTATGCAGTCAAAATTATTTACTAATAAATAATAAATCTTTAAACACAACAACCATTAGACAGTAATCAAAATAAAATAGTAATATGTTGCATATACTTATATATCTAATTTAACACTAGATTTACGGGACGCGTCAATTTGACGCATTTTGACTTTTATCAGAGAATTACCAAAAACTGTTTAAATTTTTATTTTATCTCTTTGTATGACTTTTATTCATTGATCGAGGGAAATATATATTGAAGTCTATTTTCTTTAAAAGTGTTGAATTACTGAACTTGTCTATGTGGTATACCTATCGCTACGATATGCGTCAAATTGGATATATAGAAAAGGTATATCGAAAACGTCCGTAAATCTAGTGTTAAACACTAATTATTATTTTTTTCTGTTATTTATATTTTAATAAGTATTTATAAATGCGTGTAACAGAACGTAATGACAGCTAAGTGACAGTAGACAGTTGCAATGGATTATTATCATTGGTCAGACATCACGTCAACAAATTTGAAGCATGTGATTGGTCTATTTTGTTTCGTACGACTGAGTGACATTTGAATATAAGTGATGTTTTGATCTCTATTCAGATAATCACGTAAAACGGTAAACACGCTTTGGGCTGTAAAATTCATATTAGTTGTATGAATAGAGTCATTTAAAAATATGATGCAGTTTTAATAATAAAGCGCAATTATTAAATAACAACTGCAAATAATGCTGCGTCCTGAGGAAATGCACATAATTAAAATACAATGAACAATAGAGTTATTATGGGACAGGGTTATATAACTTGTCTTATGTAAGTGATGGGTGCGAGGTTCGATGGCCGCTCGGAGTGAACACAGAAATGAAGTAGCAACATTCAGGTTTATTTACCCTTTGAAATGTGCACAACAAAGATAGTAAAGTGGAATAGATAGCATTCGGGAAATTTAATGTCTATGCCTAATTTTAGCTGTCAAACAGTTCTGTCAGTGTCAATTGTTTTTTTAAATATCTTTTTACGTTTTATTTCAAGAATATCTAACTTCAAAAATATAATTAATAATTCGATAATAATAATAATAATTTTTAAAAATCTTCTGACTAAACATTTTATCTCATTACAAAATATCTCTTAATTCTTCTATTTATTTAATTCACTTATAACTTTTCTTCATAAATATGTATGTATTTAAGTATATATTATTATTTTATGTAATGTATGTATTGTGTAGATTTAGTTATTGTTTTTTTTTTCATTGCATCAAATATCACCGCTCACATCGACAAAGGTTAGTTGTTAAATAACGCCGATGGCATTAATATCAAAAATTTATATATTTCTTTATAAGCGGGGATTGAAGAGTTTTTAATTTATTTAGATTATTATCCATGAGTGAAAATGCAGTTCACGAGTAGAGACTGCTGCTACCACAAACCAACATGTGCACTATTCCCGAGGCTGTCAGGGTAGACGGTTATATTTCCCGAGAGGCTTCATCCGTCATAGGAACTTTGTAGTAAATGTTACATCTGATATTGCTAAGTTTTTACCTCAAAACCGCAAATGTACACACATATAAGATGTTAAATGACGATTAGATACTATCAAAAGGTACTTACTTATTGCATCGTTGTGTTTTCACTGAGTTACATATACCCGCCGTATCTAATAGTACATACTATACCTAAATATTTCTAGCGGATTATATTTGACGATTTTGGCTGTTCTTTTCTTGGCATATTTTGGATTGCATTTGTGCAGTATAATACTATTTGAATTTTTGAGGTTAGGTGTCATTTTTATAGTTAGATTTTTATAGAAGTGTGATAGGTATTGTCTGTTGACTGAAATATGAAACATCTTCATTATTACGCAGACGTAGTTGCGGGCAACAGTTAGTTATATATAATTATATTTGTGTTTAGTATTTGCATGCTTATTTAGTGTTTTGTGCACGTAAAAATAATGCAATCAGTGCGTTGGGTTTTGTATCGTACTTACCTAATTAGTGCGGTTTACATAATGTATGCAAAACACAGGGCGAAGGTTAATGAACTTAGCGGATTGTCATTTGATTATGTAAATTAAGCCTATTTGGCGGGAAACGACAACTTTTCAACAACATAAACACGCTTGAACGTGAATTAATGGAAGCGCGGATTACCACCGCAGCTGGTGACTGGAATTAGCCACCAGTAACGACAATTCAATTTGATTTATTTTATGGTCATAATCAATAATCAGAAAGTGAATACAGTAAACTCCCCTATAACATGGGAGATTGGTATATATATAACGCGTTTTGTACAAATTATTCACATTTAACTTATCTTTTTAAAGGCGGTTTAATTAGAATATTAATGAAAAATTATGTTATGAACGATATGTGTTCGAACAAACGCGAAATTGATTATGAATTGAACAAATCCTTATAAATTTCGCAATACATAAATATAACATCTTATTCTAAAATAATATTACACGTTAGATGAATATCTTACTGATAAAAAAGCTTGGACATAATCTATGGCAATTTATGTTTACCCATAGGTATATAATATATAGGATGACAATGCCCCTTTACAGCAGCTATTCCTCTACATCATAGTAGATTTATTATATATTATTATGACATTAGTATGTAAGTGGACAATGCCAGTATACAGCAGCTAAATCAAATTGATAATTATTGAATTATTAAATTAATTTCATTTATATTTGTATATGTATTGACGAGTGAAAGCGCTCTATTGGAGCCCATTTGCTAAAAGTAAATAAATAAAAAAAAAAATAACATGTGAAATCCCCGCTTTATATGGGGGGGACATGAATTCGCGTAATATGAAAACGCGTTGTAAGAGTACATGTGTAATAGGGGGGATTACTATTTTAAAAGACTTAATGTGTCTTTTTAATATTATTATTGTTGTTTCATTCACTCATTATTTAAATGAAAGAGACAAACGATATCTATAAACAACGTTCGAATATTTGGTTGTTGTTATCTTGTTCATTTCGATTTAAATTAACGAAGCCCAGCGCCAATAGTATCGCGGTTGCGGTCGGGGCTGTTCATTCAACGAAATTAATTAAACTTACTATCATTACTACACACTATATTTGGTTCTTATGTATTTTTGTAATTTTATTAGTGTTAAAATTTCATTTATCCCTTTATCACCTTGAGCATGTCGTCCTATCCTATAATTAAAATTTCATTTATTTAGTTTATATAATAGTAGTCCTTTTTATAATATGCAGTCCTAATGTAATTTTGTAGGTAGGCTTTATAAATATATATTATGGATTTAAGTTTAATTTTTCAATCAAAAACTAAAACAATATCTATCATGTACTTAGCTATATGTGTACGTATATATGGATTTGGCAAAAAAACAAACGAACACAAATAATTGTTAAATTTCACTAAAAACCTTCACACGTAGCGACAACTGAAAAACCTGAAACATTTGCACAAATTCCAACTTTACTATCAACCAAAACTAGCCCTTCTCACTCTTGAAATAGGAATGAATCTGTTACAGTAGGATTTTGGTGAAATCCACACAGAGCTTTAAAATTACATTCTTACGTTTCTGAATGAAAAACTATTCCAATTAGAAAGGCGAGCTTCGAGGGATTGTGACTTACTAACGAACACATGCCATTGGTAAATCACTCTTATTGCAATCCCTACTAATATTATAAAGGTGAATGTGAGTTTGTTTGTTACGTTTTCACGCAACAACTACTTAACCGATCATCATGAAACTTTGTACACATATTTTTGGAGGTACTACAAGTAACATAGGATACTTTTTATTTAAAAAATATATATATTATGTTTTGCTATAGTTTCCAATTTACTATACTTTCAGCTGTTTGGATTTTTTTATATTTATTTTTATTTCCGTCTGTCATTTTTATATAAGCAGTATAGAACTATTTGATTTTTTTTTGAACATCATTGTATGTAGTATTTTTTAAAAATTGATAATCCCAGCCAAGCAAGAAAATATAGTTATCATATTGATTCATCTCTACTGAAATGATCTCTGATACTTATTTAATGACTTAAATGCGAGCGAAACCGCGAGTAAAAGCTAATGGAATATAAATTACTTTACCAATAACATTAGTAGTTGCACGTATATTCGATTTGTAGATTTACATAACTCATATGTTTCGGTTAAAAAATAATAGGTATTTGCCTTCTGAAAGACCTGTCAATCCATTTTGGGTTAATACCTGTAATAGTAGTGCTTAAGAATAGAGATAATGACCGGAAAGTCATAATTGGTGGCCTGGATTTAGTGAAATAGGCCGTCAGCTCGAGATGTCTATATTTTTTCCCACCTACTTGTTTAAGCTGATAAAGCCGGCGCAATGATAGCCATTGACCTCTTCTGACGTTTCATAATCTTGTCAGATATTGTGAACTCAGTATTTCGTATATTTCAAATTCAAATATCTTTATTGCATGTCACAATTTATAATTGGTTGTTTCAGGCGTTACTTTGCGGAAATCCATATTAAAGGAAATTATTTAAAATTATTTTGCTTATAATTCTCGCTACAACATTCAGTAATTTGTCTCGACGCGTTTCGCCACTTCACGTATCCTGATGATGCCACGTGAAGTGGCGAAACGCGTCGAGACAAATTACTGAATGTTGTAGCGGGAATTATAAGCAAAATAATTTTAAATAATTTCCTGTCACAATTTAATTTAGATGTCATATAGTTTAGTGTCAAATGTGACACCCGGTCAGGGCACAGCAATATAATATAATACAATAACAATAATAAACAATTTCAATTAATAAACTAAATTTCATTTACTGTTTCGAATCATTGAGGTATTCATCAATAGAATAAAAGCATTTTTAAAGCATTTTCGAGTTAGAATAATTAAAAAAATGAAACTGCAAACAAGATACGGGCAGGTTCCTCCCTTCGTTGGCGAGTGTTGGATCCTTGAAAGCGTCATATTTGTGTAAATTGATATATAAGTGTTACGTATGGAGGTATTCCCACATTTGAATAAATGTCAGTCTAACCCAGCGGTTCTCAAACTTTTATGGCGAAGGAAAAGCCTTAATATAATTATAAAAAACTGATTTATATATATTTATGAATAATCATATTGCAATGTAATATTACGCAATATTTAGTTGGAATATTTAGATGTAACCTTATAATCTCCCTGTGGTAGGTATTTTTTGCAGTATTTTAGCCCTAGGGTTCCGCGGAACACACTTTGAGAATGGCTGGTCTAACCTAACCGCAGTTCCATTCAGACATATCAATAAGGCATAGCAGTTGTACAAATTGAATTAGCAATCGTGATCATGAATTTTTACTAACGACTAACGAGCACCAGCAATCTATCAAATGAACGAAAGATCGAGACGTTCGAAAATTAACAAAAAGTATCTAAAATATTGTAGTTCCAAATCCGCACGCGGTGGCGCTGCTCAAATTTCCATACAAATCGGTTGAAGCGAACTCGGTTCGAAAGCCAGACTAAAATTCGTGATAAGCCCACTGTGGTTTAATTTTTGTCTATGTATATAGTTGTAATTTTGTAAATGTTTACTACATTGGACCGACATAGTCCTAATATAATAATGTGATACTAACTCCCAAACAATAAATTTGATTAAAAAAATATACTTTTGTATATTGGGTTGTGGATTACACTAGTTTACAAATTAAAATAAAAGTCATGTCCTTTCAATGTATTCCATGTCGTTGTATTTAGTAGTAACAACTAAACGCAAACATATATTTATTTTATTTCTATCACGTCTATAAATCAAGTTCTTATTACATCTTATTTTCAAACTACCCATAAGTTGGTTTCGATTTTATTTTAAAATTTTGATGCTGTGTAGTGTTTGGTTAAATAAATATTTGTTTTTACAATGTCAAAAAGGTTGTGTAAAGTACATCCTGATCGTTTTTGTTATGTGTGTGGTGAATTTATAATATCTAAAAAAGAATATCCCATAACGGAATCACTTAAAGATGCATATTTTGGTTATTTCAAAATGACGTGTTAGATTTTTTTTATAATTTTTCTGAAACTCAGTGCATCTCAATTGTTAAGAAAAAAAAAGAAGGACAAAAACCTTGTAAACTAGTGTTATTAATGTGTTTATTTTTAATCTACGTTTCGATAAGCTTACAAGCTGGTTTAAGCTGGTCAAATATACTAGATAGAAGTTCACTATTTTAAAAAAATCATGTGATAGTTTATCATAGTGAATTGAAAATGTCGACATCCGACATAAACTGAGCAATGGATAACTGATGATTGTTTTCCATGAACATTGTTTGAAATACTCACTTTCACTATCACACACTGCAGCGTAATTATAATGTTATCTAAGATTGTACGTTACAAAGAATTAATTACTCTACAACTGTTTGCCAGCGACTTCGCACAAATTTCTAATGAAATGTATTGTAGGATTCTATACGAACGTCGACTGTGAAGGTATTTCCAACAAAAAGACTATATATAGCTATAAGTGCTCACAGTTTTTGTAAAATCATACGCCATTCATGCAATTTTACAAAAGCCGTTGACCGTCCGATTCCCCTACTTTTATTTAGTGCACGTTCCGAAGTTACTGCAAGTTTATAATGTTTTTATGTCGCTATTGCAATTATACTATATAGGTATATATTTTATAACCCACATTTAAGTGGTAGATTTAGCAAGCTCTTGAGATTTACTTTTAATTAATAAATTCAACTTGAGCGGACGGCGGAGATATCAAATGCGACAATCATTTTAAACTTTAAGTTCATTTTATATGCATTAGTTTTATATTATACAGGAATACATAAATATGAAATGAAATGAAAATAGTTTATTAGCATAGGCACTAAAGGCGTGCGCTTGCTCATCGTCAGAATCTATAATGGCTTCGGAAAGGCGTATGACGAGAAGAAGACTACAAGAAACTCGTCTATCGTAGCCTGTACATAAAATAATTAACAAAAAAAAAGATAATAAGAAAAAAAAGAAAATAAGAATTTGTTATTTGGTTTAGTAGGATATCGGATACATTTCTGAATGTTCTACATTTGTTATGTTGGCAATGCTGTCGCGTCTCATAGACAACAGGTTTAAAGCGCGTACGCTTGTGTCAGTGTCGGTCGCGCGCACTCGAAGTGGAAGAGCGAATAACGACTTTCCTTACGAATTCATGAATTAAAGTTAACATTATTTTGTTACTAAGTGAATTATAAGTTGTGATTTAAGTGTTATCATATATAATAACGTATACCGTTGCTTATGTGTGAGTGAAACAGTTAGAGAACGTGTGTTTCATTTCGTTTTCATACAAAAGGTGATTATTAATAATAATTTATTTTACAACGCCCATTGGCGTTACCAAATAAGGCTATATTTCCGCCGTGTTCGGGACGACCCTGTACAAATAACTGCGTTCTAATAGTACAAGAAAGGACTGGTATTTCAAACAACCTTTTACCACCTGTGTTTAACGAGAACTATGATTTGTTATTATACATAGTAACTGTAGTAATTTCTCTACTCAGTAATATGAGAATTAAATAAATGATAAAAAATAAGTTGCCTTTGAAATACTCGACCTTAAACATTATTAAGTTCATGTGGACCTTCAAATGCTTGCTACAAATTCGACTGTGTGTGATGTGTCCGTACGTAAGGTCGGAACTTTGTGTAGGCATTATTGTACTATATGCTTTATTCTTTAAAATATATTATTGTAGAGAACTCTATTTAAGTAGGTCTTGCATGTCCTAATTACCTAGGCATTGAAAAATAACAAACTAACTAGTTTAACACCTAGAGCAGCCATTCTCAAAGTGGTGTTCCGCGGAACCCTAGTGCTAAAATACTGCAAAAAATACCTACCAAAGGGAAATTATAAGGTTACATCTAAATATTCCAACTAAATATTACGTAATATTACATTGCAATATGGTTATTCATAAATATATATAAATCAGTTTTTTATAATTATATTAAGGCTTTTTCCTTCGCCAAAAAAGTTTGAGAACCGCTGACCTAGAGAAACGTGGTATAAAATGCTTGTCAAAATGACATTTGTCATGTACATATGTACTACTGAGTCACAATCTGTGTCAATTATATTTTTATACAAATAATTCAAAGCTAAGTTTGCATGTCCTTCACACTTGAAGCCTATTATTATAAACATGAGCCGATCTGGTATTTTAGTTTGTTCAGAAATTAACTATGTTTTGAGGTCAGCTTGGAATTAGTAGGGATAATGAGAGGATAGTATGCATTGTCAACCTGGATGAAACTGGCATAGTAAAACTGATTCATGCAGACTTTCATCTGTAGTAACAGTTGTTCTTGCTCATGAACCAGACTCCATTTTAACACTTTTTGTGATTTTTTTTCTCCCCTCTTCCTTACATCTATTTGGTTCTTGTTTTTTTTTAATTTAATTTTCATTATTGTCTAACATCTAAATTATGTATTTTTGTAATTTTATTAGAAGTGTAGTATCTATCCCTTTATCATCTTGAGCATGCCGTCCTATCCTATAATTAAAATTTCATTTACTTTATATAATAGTACTCCTTTTCTATATAATACTAGCTTTTACCCGCGGTTTCGCTCGCATTTAAGTCATTAAATAAGTATCAGATTTCTTTCAATAGAACTATACTCAATATTTTACTATAGTCAATTGGAAACTATAGTAAAAATAATATTATTATTTTTAATAAAAAGTATTCTATGTTACTTGTAGTACCTCCAAAAATATGTGTACAAAGTTTCATGATGATCGGTCAAGTAGTTGTTGCGTGAAAACGTAACAAACAATCTCACATTCACATTTATAATATTAGTAGGGAAGTAGTTCTAATGTAATTTTGTAGGTAGGCTTTATAAATAAACATCAGAAGTGTGCTCATATGTCACTTTGTTATATGCACTTTGGTCGCTTAATGCCTATAGTATAATAATATAGGCACCCAAAGAGTGGTAGGCAGACTGATGATGGCATTAGCCCAGTAGTACCACCACTTTCAAGTGGTATACCGGTGAAGTGACTTAGTACTTGGAAATAGCCGGGATAATGAGAGGTTTTCTGTCAATTTGGGCAGAGCACATTCTTCTCCTTTTAAGTGCTAATATATAAATTTAGTAGGTATATAAAATGCAATGACGTAAAGAAGCTTTTAAAATCATTTATAAATACAACAGAAGGAATTAGTAATTAGATAATGTAAGGCAAACTTATTATCAGTTTTTCAAACACAAAGTACGTACACAAAGATAAACTGCTTAGTTTAACCCTTTCGTTACCAGCGCCGCCTTTAGTCGGCATTCACAAAACGCCCCGTGTGTACCAGCGCCGCCGTTAGTCGGCATTCACAAAACGCCCCGTGTGTACCAGCGCCGCCTTTAGTCGGCATTCATTTTCCGTTTTGTGTGTACCAACAACGAATTTTGCCGTTCCTTATATTGTAGTGTTATTGAATTAATTCCTCTTATAGTGCAATCAATTCTGTTATATGCGCCTTTAGAAAACGATTCTTTTAAAGTGAATTTCGTATTTGGGAACTAAAATAGAAAAGTAAAAAAAAAAAAAAAAAATCATTACTGAAGCACAATTCAATTGAAACACAAATTTATTTTTTTTAACGTTCGTTAATATTTCTTTCATATGTTAGACATTTGTGTGTGGAATGCTTATTGTCTTTACAAACATAGTAGGTACAAATAAATCAATATCAATGGCAACATTTCAACTACGCTTAATTAGAGAAATTTGCAGAAATATCACTATAATATAATTCCTCAACGTCTAGCTGGCAATAATCATCCACTAAGGTTAACTGAAAGACATTCGGTTTATAAATCGATAGGGAAAAACAGGAATAGAAGGTGCGTTGTTTGCAGTGCAAATGACAAAAGACAGGAATATAAATATGAATGTAAAGATTGTAATGTGGGTTTATGTGTAGATCCCTGTTTTAAGATATATCACAGCCAAATAAATTACTAAGAATTATAAAAATTTAATATACCAGCAAAATCTTTAAATATATAACACTTAAATGAGAAAATTCGAACATCAACTTGCCATCATGCAACGTGCACACTTCGCGGCGTGCTGCCCGGTTCAGTAGCACCACTTCGGCGGAATGGACTGCGGTAACGAAAGGGTTAACCGATTAGTGTTTGTTCGGAGTAAATTTTCAACAACCTATCTAAGTATCTTACTAGACGCAAGTATGTATAGAATAAAATAGAGCAGTTATTCTCAAAGTGGTGTTCCGCGGAACCCTAGGCTGCAAAAAATACCTACCAAAGGGAGATTACAAGGTTACATCTAAATATTATATCTAAATATTTCGTAATATTACATTGCAATATGATTGTTCATAAATACATATAAATCAGTTTGTTATAATTATATTAAGGCTTTTTCCTTCGCCAGAAAGGTTTGAGAACCGCTGTACTAGACGCAAGCATGTATAAAGTATAATAGACGAACTAACTTTTGTAAGCAATATTATTCTAAAGATGTAGTCTAGTTCGTCTCGCAAATGAAAAAAGTTTGAGAGGCTTTGTTAGGTTTTATTACTTTTTGAAAAAAAAATGATAAACAATTACCCAATTTCTGTAAGTGAAATTTTCGAAAAATAAAATCAACAAGAATTAGGTATCAAGTTTGATAATCCTAAAGCATAGTTAAAAACTTCACAATAATTAAAATAATAATGTTAAAGATTAAAAAACATAGCTTTTCTTTATTTTTATAACAATTTCACTCGCTAATCGCACTTTTCTGCGCAATTCGCAGGAACGCCGTTCTTTTGTTTTTTGTTCAAATTAAAGATGGCGGCCGTGTTTAGCAAAAATTAATCAAATACGCAACTTTTAAATTACACAAAATATATAAATATATAAAAGTATATATATTAGATATTCTTTGACTTAAAAATAACAGATTTAAAAACACGTGTTAAAAGTTTAGGTGACATCCTCCCTACTATATACATAAATGTGAATATGAATTTGTTTGTTACGTTTTCACGCAACAACTACTTAGCCGATCATCATGAAACTTTCTTTGTACACACATTTTTGGAGGTATTAGAAGTAACATAGGTAACTTTTTATTTAAAAATATATTTTATTTTTTACTATAGTTTCCAATGGACTATAGTTTCAGCTGTTTGGAATTTTTCTATATTAATTTTTATTACCGTCTGTCATTTTTACATATGCAGTATAAAACTATTTGAAATTTTGAGGTTAGGAAACATCATTTGTGTGTGGTAATTTTTAAAAATTGATAATGCCAGCCAAGCAAAAAAATATAGTTATCATATTGTTACATTTCTATTGAAATGATCTCTGATACTTATTTAATGACTTAAATGCGAGCGAAGTCGCGGGTAAAAGCTAGTATTGAAATATTATATAAAAATAGTAACTTAATATATTTTAAATAAACATGATTTCATATTAATAAGTTATAATAAAGACAAAAGATATAATCATTTGTTGTGTGAAAGAGATAGAAGTCGTCCTATTCCACACTTTTGTGATGTCCGAGGGTTGGCTGCAGGTTGCAGGTAGCAGGTGTTACCCCTATTTAACTCCCTTTTTTTTGGTTTCCGTTCTTTTTACACTAATATAACTAACTTTAGAGCAGTGTTTCCCAACCTTTTTTGTGCCATGCCCCACTTTAGTATTTCTAGCTTTCATAGTCTCCCCTATGTAAACAAACACCCAGTTGATATTTTAGTCTCGTCAAGCGAAATTATACCTAATAGTTATTTACAGAAATTATTTAAGAATTTGCTTTTTTCATTAAATTCAGCATCGAAATCTAGTATTGCATTTAAATGGCCTGGAGTGAAAGGGTTAAATTCGTGTGGAGTCCATTTTTGAATTGTCCCCATGTTGGGAAACACTGCTTTAGAGTGTATAAAGGCCGGCATAGCGCGAGTGATTATGTGCTGGTATTACCTTTGTTATATTCATGATTAGTCGAGAAATGATAGTATAGTTTTATATATATAGATTAGTCGAGAAATGATAGTATAATGGTAGTGAGATTAAAAGTTATTGTATTATAGGCATTTAATGTTATATACAAAGTTCAGACTCTGAGTCGTGGAGTGGTATATTAACA
This sequence comes from Tineola bisselliella, assembly GCA_028551675.1. Lineage (NCBI taxonomy): Eukaryota > Metazoa > Arthropoda > Insecta > Lepidoptera > Tineidae > Tineola > Tineola bisselliella. The sequence continues at coordinate 98,317 of JAPWLS010001292.1, forward strand.
ACTACGTCACGGAGGTGCTATTATTATATGAGCATTGCTTATTAAATATTTATTAGTAAGAGAATACGTTGATTCGAAAATAATTATATTTTTAGATTTGATTATCTATATAGGTACGTACATATGTCACGTAGGCATAGAAAGTACCGAGTTAGCAGCGGGGCAGAGAGCCGCCATCTTTAATAGCTATTCCATAAATATTAATATTGGAAATTAAAATAATAACAAACAAATAAAACGAAAGCAATCAGATGTTATTATAACATACATAAATAACGTGAATTATGGAAAATACTCTTGTAATTGTAGATTTAGGGCATGACGTCACACACACAGATGAATTCGTTAGCAAAAGCCAATCGCATTATAATTCGTTGTACCTACTACCTACTAATGAAGTTATACCAACCCCTACTACTTCTAAACAGTCACTCGAGTTCCGTCGCCTGCAATGCTTCAAACGCAGTCACGAAGCCCAAGCATCGGGCAATGGATGTCTTCGACAGATTCAAGAGAGACCAAAGCAGTCTCAGGAGAACGAGGTCTGTACGGGCGTCGCTGCGGATGATCGGCAACAGATGGAGGGCACAGAAGGAGCAGGACGACCTGCAGCTGTTGAAGAGGAGCACTGTGGCACAGCTCTGGACTAGCGACAGGGAAATGGCCAAACGGAAGCAGGAAGTGAGCAAACACAAAGGTGACGTCGAGTTGATACTGAAACCGCAGAAGGTTAAAGCGGAGAAGAGCAAATTAAGCGATCTGTTCAGCAACAAGAAATACAAGAGCCAGTCGTCCAAAGAGCTGACAGTGGTCCCTGACGCAGTGCCGCCCAAAGCAGCCGCATTGCTACATATACATTCTCCACCTGGAAAAGAGAACAATAGGAGAAGAGAGAAAGGTTTGGGCAAAATCGAGTCCTCGAAGTCTATGAGTGACCTGATCTCGGCTCGTGTTAGAAGAGGCTCCGAAAGCGACATGGTGCTGGAGGCTGATAAGGGTTGCGTCAACCCAGCCTTCGTGTATAGCACTCCGCCGAAGAATAGGAAGAAATCAATGTCCAATGACGTATTGAGTAAGTTTTTGTATTTATTATTGAAATGGATAATGACAATTCTAATTTCAAGATAATGAATCGTTCTTGAATTTGTGCTTATTTACTTCTATAATAGTTAACGCGTTGCCTTTCAAGTAATGAACATGGCACGTAATTAAATAACAGTATGTACTTATCTGACATTAACAACGAATGCTTTCGCTATGCCTATTCCAGGAGGCGAATGTGCTCCCTCCAGGTCGCCAGCGTACATTTCTCTTGTTATGCAACACGCAAATACGTTATCTCGGTGTTATATTTGCATATTCATACTAATCTGAATGATGTCCGTCTGTCTGTTACGAAATTGTCGTAAAAAAGCAATTCGTTTCGCCGAAGAGTATTGTCGTTTATCACGGAGTCGTAACACTTTTAGAATATGATGCTCCCTCGCAGATTAACTTCCGTGCCTCGTAAATTTTAATGATATCTTGACAAAATATTATAAAATAAACAACAAAACATAATACGTAATATTTTATAATCATAACCTCTTCGCGCCCTTGCAGCTTTAGACACGTGTGTGGACTTTTTTTAATTAACACGCTTTTATTAGCTTGGGTTGTATGTATGTATGTAACGTATGTATGTATGTAACGGAATCTTCGAGCATAATTTTCACCAATTTCCAGAAGTCCGATTAATTTGAATCTTTGCATACGTATTAAGGATCGATGACAATGCAATAATTTAATAACAGTTTCCCATTATCCTTATTAGGACCGCCAGGATTTATAAATTCTTTTATAGATCCTGTGTAGTGGAGTAAAAGAGATAAAGCTAGCGCGCGTGTTTTTTTAGTTTTTTAAACTATTTAATTATTAATAGTTACCCTCAGTAAATGGAAAACACAATTTATTTATAACAGAATTACTCAATAAAAGAAGTATTTTTTAGTTTGGCTGCACTAGTAATGGTTATTTCATTAAACCATTTAAGACATATGTTTCTTGCTGTAAAAAGCATTCCTGAAGCATTTTCTACTTCTTTATTAATAGTCTCAGGTGTCTAATGAAGACAGTTCTGCCAATGTCGAGTGTTCGGGCAATAACCCAATAAGAGATTACCAAATTTTAATTCACGACAAAAAAAATATCCACCTTTATACATTTTTAGAGATACTTATGTGAAATAATATTGCTGATTAAAATTGATTAAAAATATAATTATGACCAGAGGCGGCTCGTCCTAAAGAGCGCTGGTGCAGTGCACTCCCACGAAAATTACAGAAGTAATCTATATTTCTTCATAATACATACTATCCTTACATTACATTCATTCTATTCTACTATGCCTATACAATAGTATATTATATTACCTATATCTACGCCGCTGTAATATACGTTCTGTAATTTTCGTGGGAGTGCACTGCACCAGCGCTCTTTAGGACGAGCCGCCTCTGATTATGACAATGAATTGTGGCAATCAAAAGATCAGAAGAACAAGAAAGATGACACTGACAGACTAAACGTCAAAACCTCAAATCTTAAATAAGTATTTTCGGCTTGTGGAATCGACCGCCACAGATTTCAACCATTTTCTTTTGCTAATAGAAGCAGATGCACTTGGGGAAGTTGTCATAGAGCATACTTCACGCTAGACATGTTAGTTTGTGTGTTACGTGTGATATTAATGCGTTATTTGGAGCTGAACGTCATTTATTATTGCAATATAATTGCTATTATGAGGAAATTACTATTGGTCTGTTTAATAATTGAATTTGTCTCGTCGTTTATGTAAAGAGTTTAATGTTCTGTATGTACTATGTGATTAGTTTTAATTTTTTTTTTTAATTAATTTATTTACTTTTAGTAAATGGGCTCCAATAGAGCGCTTTTACTCGTCAATACAAATATAAATGAAATAAATTTATTAATTATCAATTTAATTTAGCTGCTGTATACTGGCATTGTCCACTTACATACTAATGTCATAATAAATCTACTATGATGTAGAAGAATAGCTGCTGTATAGGGGCATTGTCATCCTATTGTTTACCTAAGGGTAAACATAAAATGACATAGATTATGTTCAAGCTTTTTTATCATTAGTTTTTATTCATATAACGTTAGTATATATATATACAGGGTGTCCCAAAACTCAACGATAAGCCGACACCAGATGGTGGACCCGCTCTTCACTGCTCGAGGAAAAATAAGAAAAAAAATATATCTCAATTTTTTTTGAAAATATTAAGTAAATTTTGAAATCCTTCGAAAATTGACACCCTATATGATATTTTCAAGTGCCACGACCACAAATTTACAAATATTTCAGATTTTTTTTTTGTATCGGCAACCTAAGTAGTACTGCTATCCATTATAACCCTTACAAATTTCAGAATGCCTGTAGTTTTTACACAAAAATAAATTAAATTTTCTTTTTTTCCCTAAAATTTTGAAAGATTTTTACCTTCGGTCCAATTTAAGTCATCGTGGTGTAAAAAAAAGTATGGACACTACTATGGCAAGTTTTTTCAAAAGTTGACGCAACTAACCAAGATTCCTAAATGGTATAATACTCTAGGAAAACTAATCACAAAAAAAAAATATGCCTGTCATTTCTAAACAAGAATCAAATTTCATAAATTGTTGTTGTTGCTAGTGATCACTTTTACTGTGTAGTTATAGGTTTGTTGTTGAAAAATGTTGATTGAATTTTGATTGTTTTGACAAATAGTAATAATTTTACATTTATTTTATTAATTAAAACTTGCATTTTTTACATTAAAGTACCTAAATGTTCGAATTGTTTGCCACTGGCATTAATACATGCTCTACATCGTTTTCGTAATAGTTACTTAAACTTTTTACAAAATGACTTGCCAGAATTATTAGATGATGTTCCCATAAATGATTTACAAAACGTGGCTTCAAAATGATGGATACCAACTTTGCCCGTCCTGTGCGAGAATACTTAGACCGAGAGTATCCAGGGCATTGGATCGGGCGACTTAGTCCTAACTTATGGCCACCCGTTCACCCCGCTGGAGTTCTTCTATTGGGGTTGTCTTAAAGAAGGGTCTACTCAAAACCCATTTCCTACTCAACATTGGACGAGCTTCGCCAAAAAATCACTCAGGCTGCGGATCATATCAATAGTGGAAGATATGCATGACAAATAAAACGATCTTTTTTAAAACGATGTACATTTAGGTATTTTAATGTAAAAAATGCAAGTTTTAATTAATAAAATAAATGTAAAATTATTACTATTTGTCAAAACAATCAAAATTCAATCAACATTTTTCAACAACAAACCTATAACTACACAGTAAAAGTGATCACTAGCAACAACAACAATTTATGAAATTTGATTCTTGTTTAGAAATGACAGGCATATTTTTTTTTGTGATTAGTTTTCCTAGAGTATTATACCATTTAGGAATCTTGGTTAGTTGCGTCAACTTTTGAAAAAACTTGCCATAGTAGTGTCCATACTTTTTTTTTACACCACGATGACTTAAAGTGGACCGAAGGTAAAAATCTTTCAAAATTTTAGGGAAAAAAGAAATTTAATTTATTTTTGTGTAAAAACTACAGGCATTCTGAAATTTGTAAGGGTTATAATGGATAGCAGTACTACTTAGGTTGCCGATACAAAAAAAAAATCTGAAATATTTGTAAATTTGTGGTCGTGGAACTTGAAAATATCATATAGGGTGTCAATTTTCGAAGGATTTCAAAATTGATTCTTGTTTAGAAATGACAGGCATATTTTTTTTTGTGATTAGTTTTCCTAGAGTATTATACCATTTAGGAATCTTGGTTAGTTGCGTCAACTTTTGAAAAAACTTGCCATAGTAGTGTCTATACTTTTTTTTTACACCACGATGACTTAAAGTGGACCGAAGGTAAAAATCTTTCAAAATTTTAGGGAAAAAAAGAAATTTAATTTATTTTTGTGTAAAAACTACAGGCATTCTGAAATTTGTAAGGGTTATAATGGATAGCAGTACTACTTAGGTTGCCGATACAAAAAAAAAATCTGAAATATTTGTAAATTTGTGGTCGTGGCACTTGAAAATATCATATAGGGTGTCAATTTTCGAAGGTTTTCAGAATTTACTTAGTATTTTCAAAAAAAAATTGAGATATATTTTTTTTCTTATTTTTCCTCGAGCAGTGAAGAGCGGGTCCACCCACTGGTGCCGGCTTATCGTTGAGTTTTGGGACACCCTGTATATATATATATATATATATATATATATATATATATATATATATATAGGGAGATTATAAGGTTACATCTAAATATTACATTGCAATATGATTATTCATAAATACATATAAATCAGTTTTTTATAATTATATTAAGGCTTTTTCCTTTGCCAAAAAAGTTTGAGAACCGCTGCTTTAATAAACGAATCTTTTGTACTTGTATGTAGTTTGTATTTATTATTTTTCAACAGACTGCGACCCTCTGCTTGAGAAACGATGACTCACTGTGCTATCTAATTAACAAGCGTAACGGTTGATTTTTTGCAATTTACTTCCCCAGAATTGAGTCGAAGGTTCTCAGAAATGACTTAAAAGTATATAAGATTAGCCTCTTCATGAATTATGCATTATTTAAGCAGTCAATTGACTTAAAAACGTCCACTAAGACAGCGGTTCTCAAACTTTTTTGGCGAAGGAAAAATTCTTAATATAATTATAAAAAACTGATTTATATGTATTTATGAATAATCATATTGCAATGTAATATTTAGATGTAACCTTATAATCTCCCTTTGGTAGGTATTTTTGCAGTATTTTAGTCCTAGGGTTCCGCGGAACACACTTTGAGAATGGCTGCACTAAGACATAATAATGAGTTTGTATGGATGTAAAAAGCAGTCGACGTGGCCGCAATTTGGTAGATTAACAAAGTGAAAAGGCAAGGAAAGGTCGTGTGTCGGTGCTATCTGTTATTATAAAGTTTCTCACACATAATTCTTCACTTACGCAATCACTATGAAAACGTAATTACACAAAAATTACTCGCAACGAAAGTTTACCAGCTTTCTTATGTAAACACTTCAGATAATACAATTTATTTATTTAATAAGCGATCTCTATTGGTTGTCAACTACAGCTCTCGCAATAGTTTATGGATAAATTCGTGTTAGGTTAGATATTTGCTTCCATTCCCTTCTAAAATAAACAATAATCTATACTAATATAATAAAGAGAAAACATTTGATTGTTTGTTTGTATGTATTGAATAGGCTCCCAAACTACTGGACCGATTTGAAAAATTCTTTCACCATTAGAATCCTACATTATCCGTGATGAACATAGGCTATAGAATATTTTCAATAACCCAGCATATGACTACACTCTATCTGATGTTAAGCTAGAGTGCGGTCCATGAGCATAGACAACTGTTACCACAGACAGATGTCCGCGCTCAACAGTCGACTCCACTATGCCGGCTTGAGGAGACGAATGTGTTCTGTCCAAATTAACAGGGCACACTCGTCTCGCTATCCCGGCTACCGCCAAGTTGATCCCGAATAATTAATGTACTTACTAAAAATATTATAAACTAGTAAGTAGGTATATGCGTGTTGTAAAAGAGCAATTAAAAATGCGTTATCTGCAGCTGCAATTACGCCGAAGAGCGTCTCATTAGCGGAGGCACTTTCTTACGGCGCGAGGGGACACAATATCCATCCCTGCTCAAAACCGTGTGAAACCTGTTAGTCTTAATTATGATACTGCAATGGAGCGACATGTTAGGCGTCCTAAGTTTCGGTCTGCAACTCCAAATAAATTTGTTTGTGTGTATTTTGCAATGACTCGATGAAAGCCTTTGCGTTGTGTCCTTTGACTTTTTATAATTGAATAACAAAGCTGAAGAAATATACAGGTTTTTTAATACTTTTTTCCGGATGTATTTTTTCAGTTGTTTATTATTGTGTATTGTATTGTTTGTTGGTGTTGTTGTTGTTTATTTTGGTTGTTATTGTGATTTTTGTTTTAATTTGAAGAAAGCCGCATTTGTTGGTCCTTCGAAGCGGATTTGTAAATAATGGAGTTATTATTAGTTTGTATAAAACTTATTTTTATAATACTCGCGTAATATAACGTTATAGATGTATAGAAATTATATATAAATATATAGCAGGAGTGGCCAAGCTCTTTGATAGCCCGAGTCGTTTTTCAAAATTTGACATTTTTCGCGAGGTACAATCAAATACGTATTTAAAAGGTAATTTAAAAGACAGAAACGCATGCGGAACAGTAATAATTATTTAGAATATAATAGCACAAAAATGAAAAGGGAACTCGTATATATTTATCGAGAGCCACGAATAATCCTTCAAAGAGCCGCAGGTTGGCCCTCCAGTGGGCTTATCACGAATTTTAGTCTGGCTTTCGAACCGAGTTCGCTTCAAGCGTTTTGTATGGAAATTTGAGCAGCGCCACTGCGTGCGGATTTGGAACTACAATATTTTAGATACTTTTTGTTAATTTTCGAACGTCTCGATCTTTCATTCATTTGATAGATTGCTGGTGCTCGTTAGTCGTTAGTAAAAATTCATGATCCCGATTGCTAACAGATCTGTTTTACTCGTGACAGCTCGATTCGAAAGCCAGACTAAATTCGTGATAAGCCCACTGGTATATACGTTATAGCTTGAACGAATGTACCAATAAAATAGTTACGGATGATAAAATTCTTACTCCGCGTATTGCTCTGTCATCTTTATATTTTCAATTGTTTTTAGGATAATAAATTTGAACTATTGAACCTTCGATAATTCAAATTTCCAAATGATGTACAAAAATTCAGCGCATTTTATTTATGGCCCGGACTAATGGCGTTCAAAAAAACGGAAGGTTATCACGCCGTCACATCGAATACAAATAAAAGCAACATTTCGAATCGAATTTTAAATTTTCGCACGTAATCACAATCAAATTGAGTGTTTTAGCCATGGACAGGTTTTAGTAAGCTATGTTGTGCAAGGTGCCGATAAAAAAAATAATACATTTTCCCTGTTTTCAATGTTCTTTGATCAAACGCCCCTATTTAAAGTAGTTATTTATTAATTTAAGGCTTTTATTTACGGATATTTGTCTCATGAAAATCAGACGAAATACGCTCTAGGCCTGAACTTCCACAAATTGAACAATGAACATAGATTGACAGGAACTGCTATTTCCTCTGTTACGTTGCGATTATATCTTTTAATTGATACGTGCAGTGTTGCCAACCCCAAGAAACTAAAAAAACAGCAGCTCACCAATAAAAAAACAGGAGAGAATAGTAGGTAAAGTAAAAAAGGCAGATTTCATACTCTCCTCATATAATTAAAACAATCACCTACTTTTATTAGTTACCAGGATTCACATTGTTATGGAATAATATTGAACACAACATAATAAAAAACAAAAATCAAAGTAAAATTATTTTCCACAGTGGTTATCAAAAATATTTGCATAGTGTAATGCAAGTTGAAAAACAGTTAAATTAGGAATAAAA
>JAPWLS010002409.1:0-117990 GCA_028551675.1 Tineola bisselliella
TTAAGATGAAGAACAAATGACAGTCAGAACTAGTTACAGTTACAAAAAATGTGTTTAAGATATACCTAAACTTTAATATAATATTTTACTTTAGTTTTCATTGATTTTGTAAAAAAAAAGTGTTCGCAATTGTTTTTGATCCTATTCGGTCATCTTGCTCCTTGCTTAATATAGGTACCTATTTATACAATTTGAATTATATGTTGTATACAACTGCTAGGTTTTCAAACTCAACCTAACTTTTTTCACAATGTAATAATTCCTCGTAATTAGTCGTAAAGTTGTTTCGGCTTCTTGGCTGTTTGTTGTAAGTAAATAAGGAATAATGTATATAAACTAATTTAAAAAATTTAAAGGTTCGGAGTACCTACTGTGACCTACAAAATATATATTTGTAAACAATGAAGTCTATATGGAGTCAACCCTGGTTAAGAAGAAGGATAAAGAGGGATGAAGAATGATGAAGAAGGTTTTAGAACATAAAATGAACTACAAAAAAATGTATATGACAATTTCACGTTTGAAAATTGGAATAACACTAAATCTTCCAATTCCGCTATCACAATGCAATACTTGCGATCTATAACTTAATTTGCAACTTTGTCCGAATGTAGTGCGCAAATTACAGTGATAGGGCAGTGCAAATCGTGCGCTATAAATAATTTCGTATCGTATAAGACTCAGGGTACGATTTCATCACGACCTGTAGCGGAAAGCGGACGAGCGGCTTTTTGTATTTCATAAATCACATATTAAAAACAAAAATAAAAATAATACACATTTTTTAAAACCCACGGAAGTTAACTCGGCTCTTCTAAAGACAGCGCTTATTATACCCAAAATCTATATAATTTCCGTTGCTTGTGTTCTAATTTTAAAAATTTCCTTGTCTTCTCAATAATGAAGTGTTATTTTCATAAGTGACCACATAAAACACGCACACACATTGTCTTTGTTGATAATCTTATCCGCTACCCGTTCCGCTTTGTAAAGAAACCCAAGCCTTATATAGTTGCCACAAATAACAGCAGGCAAACGTTGCAGTCACAGCAAAAACGGACACCAACGGCTCCTGTGATTAATTTTAATTGCAAAACTTTGGCAAATTCGCGGCAGAAACACTATCGTTGCTCGCAGACACTCTATCGGCTCTGGTGCTGTAATAAATTGCTATTGCTTCTTACTACTTATGACAGAAGTGTTATTTGTTGTGATATAAATGGAAATAAAAATATATACGTTCATTAATTTGTAGATATATATATAGGTACTTATTGAAGCTTAGTTAGGACCCTTATCAACACACATAATATGTACGAACATCTACTTATTTTTATTTATGTAGTCAAATAATTAATTAAAATATGTAATCCACTGGCATAAGTTATAATGTTAAGCTAAAGTAAAGTTAAACTAAAGATCTATGAGTGGATTAGATGGCGTTGTAGATATACTTTAAAATAAACAAAAGAATTCAAATTTTCGAATCTTTATCTTTGCTTCTGATATCTTCTATATTTACGGTATATGCTTTGTATGTACCTACATATTTAGAATTATATTTTATGACGATTTCAAATACCTACTTAGAACATAAGTCGACAGATTCTCAAAAGAAATATTTTTTTATTAATACCCCGAAAAACTCCTACATAAATCCAAGACGGCTTGCTTACCTTCGAATGCCTACGACCTTAAAAATAATCTTTATTCTCACGTGTGCCGTAACATTCGTATTAAAACGCCGAACTTATCTATTCGGTGGAAATATTTGACATGCACGAAATAGATATTTACCTTGGTTACGCTCGGATGACTGTCAAGGGAGTTGGTCGATACACCCGTATAAATTTTATAAAGCTTACCTTAGGACTCGGTTTTAATGGAGTTAATGCCCCATAATGTTTTGTAAGACCCTTATTCAATATAGTTACGGATCTGAAGAAATCAACAAATAAATATTTTTTTATATCAAATTCCAATCTATTTAACACTAGATTTACGAGACCAATCAAAATGACTTTCCATTCCAGTCATTTTGATTGGTCTTGCAAGATCAAATCAAAATGACTGCTCTTGCAAGATCAAATTAAAATTCTTACTGCGTGTAACATTTTTTTTAATTCTTCTAATCTTCTTTAATTTATAACAGATGAATTAGTTTTATGAATTTTATATTATTTTATATATATTTGTAACAAATATACACTTTTTTGGGTTTGGTAGAAATAGGTATATTTAAGCTGGTAAATCTAGTGTTAAAAACGTTTTTTATGTTAGTTCAATAGTAGGTATTTTTTGGAGTATTTTAGCCCTAGGGTTCCGCGGAACACCACTTTGAGAATGGCTGCTCTAGATAATAAATTGTAGACATTAATTTATATATTGCTAATATGAAAATTAGTACAACCAAAATACCCAATAGACATAAGTACTAAGTCTTAGACTAATTAGTTTTCTAACCGAAATGCCTCAATCAATTTACTAAACTAACATTTGGTCGGAATTATTAATCATATTAAGTCGTGAGTAAAATCCTTTTGACCTAAATAAACGCATTAAAATTTTAAGTGATTATAAATTGAACCGTTCATTTGTACATATAACTGAAACGACATTTGCAAATATTTTAATAACTATTTGGTTTTCAATCAGAAAGCTATATTTTATATCCAGAAGATTACGAGTGTCAATTTTAAATTTGTTTTTCTTTTTTGTTTTTTTTTTCGTTAGCATGACAGTTAGTATTTTTTTCTTTGTAATTACAGTCCTTCTATTTTTTTTCTTTACTTTATTGTAATGTGAAATTCTATATGATCGATTTTAAAGTATATTTTATTTATTTACTTTTAGTAATTGGGCTCCAATAGAGCGCTTTTACTCGTCAAAACAAATGCAAATATAAATGAAATAAATCTATTAATTTAATAGTTATCAATTTGATTTAGCTGCTGTATACTGGCATTGTCCACTTACATACTAATGTCATAATAATATATTATAAATCTACTATGATATAGAAGAATAGCTGCTGTATAGGGGCATTGTCATCCTATTGTATACTTAAGGGTAAACATAAAATGACATTGGTTATGTCCAAGCTTTATTATCTATAAGATATTTATCTAATGTGTAATAATATTTTATAAGTCTGCATCATCTCTCCCTATCTTTAAACTGAAATCACTATACCTCCCTCCTTCTGAATAATATTTGTAAATATTAAATGTATATATGTGTATGTACATTATGTATTTGATTTATTGTTTTATATTTATATCTTAGTCATAAACATAGAATAATTCTAAATTGCATTACCCGATACTAATATTGTTCCTTCTATAATAAATTGGTTATCTGAAAGAAATTACTTTTAGCGATAAGATTGCCAGTTGCTCTAAGTTTGTGTATAATATGGGTTCAATTGTTTTTTTTTTTGAAGCAATTAAGGACATTTTTATTTTATTCTGTTATAATAAAACTGCATTATCGTAATACTTTAAGGTTACAAAGTAATGTATCAATATATACTGTCAGTGTAATTCAGCCTTCAAACCCAGACAATGTTAAATTTTAATTTTAATTGTCATTATAAGCTGAGGTTCAGCTATGAGCGCGTCAAATTCTATACAATTTTAGCAAACGCTTATTGACTCATCTTTTATACTCCAGTACTAATTGAATTTGTAGCGTTACGTATACCTATTTATATATTTATATATTGACACATTTTACGACGTACTAACTAATATCGCGATAGAATAATTTCAAAGTTTAAAAGCTATTCTAAATTCGCGTAATAGTTGCAACTAGCAAATTAAGTAACTTCTGCGATTTAAACTATCCGTATTCTGCGGTGTTTCGATTAGAAATCCCCAGTTTTTGTTGACAGTTCCGAACTAGTTTTGTTATAACTTACGGTATTCATTTGTTTGTTTGTATGTTATGATGAAAGTTTATAAACGTACTTACCCCAATAACCTCTTATGTTGTTTATGCAATTATTTTTTTAAATAAAAATCTTTCATAACCTCTCTTCCTTACATTTATTTAGTTCTTGTTTTTTTTTTTATTTTCATTATTGTGTAACATCTAAATTATGTATTTTTGTAATTTTATTAGAAGTGTAGTATCTATCCCTTTATCACCTTGAGCATGCCGTCCTATCCTATAATTAAAATTTCATTTAGTTTATATAATAGTAGTTCTTTTTATAATATGTAGTTCTAATGTAATTTTGTAGGTAGGTGAATAAATAAATAAATAATATTTCCTATTCATTAAATAGTTTATTTCTTTTCTATCGCGATAAATTGTCACAAAAAATCGAGTAAGGAAAGAATCGTACGATATTGCGGTTCTGAGGTTCGCGTAAGGCACCACACATGACGATCGTAAAAAATGTGAATGGCATATTGAAATATTTCTCGTGACCCTTTTTCTCCAAATTTTCTTTCTTCGGCGTTGTAATACTGAAATAAGTTTTCTTTGGGAAAGTCGTTTAACACCACTTCGATTCGTGTGTTTATGGTATCTAGTGAATACTTGAAGGGAATTGAATTTTGTATTCGTATGATAGTAGAGACAATTTGGCAGGTTTGCTCGGAGCTCATGTTTCGATTATGGTAGCGCACGCTCTACGGCAATTCCTAACTGAATTTAGCAGGATCTCTTCGCAGGATTATTGCTGAATACTTGAGGACTTAATGCAAAATCCATGTGATATAATTTCATTGGATATAACCAATTGATTTTCGTGCTATTCATTATGTATTCACTATTCTGACACTAAACTGGGACACTAATATATTTAGCAAGTCTAGGATTTAACTGCTTTAATCAGATATTGAAATTTTTACAATCCCTTACTAATACAAATGTGAAAGTGAGTTTGTTTGTTACGTTTTCACGCAATAACTACTTAACCGATCATCATCAAACTTTGTACACATAGTTTTGGAGGTTCTAGAAGTAACATAGGATACTTTTTATTAAAAAAATAAATATTTTTACTATATTTGTTGGCGATCACAACCTCCTTTTTATTTTTATAAATTATATTAAGTTTTATAAAAAATACGACTGTCAATGTCAAGCAGTCCTAATAAACACTGAAAAGCGAAAAGTGGATTTTTCTTCTGCACGAACTCAAATATATACTATAGGTATTGCGAAATAGCAGCAATAATAGTTTCCAATTGACTATAATTAGTATGATCTCTGATACTTATTTAATGACTTAAATGCGAGCGAAGCCGGGGGTAAAAGCTAGTAGTTTTATAAAGTATTCAATAATTAGTAAGCAATGAATCGATAAATCAATATAAGTCAATATTATGATTTTTATAATACAGTGCAACCTTGATATAACGATACTGAAGGGAATCAGAAAATAATTCGTTATATCAAGTAATTTGTTACAATGAGGTTCGTTATACAGAGGTTAGGTTAGTTTACGATTCGTTTTAACAAGGTTAAAATGTATTAATCTCAGCTTTACATAGGTATTAATCTCTTTTCCCTGTTATAGCGAAGGTAAATAATACTTTCTTTTTATATTTTGCAAAGATTGAAAATTCGTTATAAAAAGGTTTTTAGCAAATGTATTCGTAATATAAAGGAATATTTTGTATTAGCTCTTACGGGCAGTTCTAGAGGATTTCGAAAAATTCGTTAAATCGAGGCAATCGTTTTATCGAGGGTTCTTACATTAAGGTTACTCTGTATTATGAATCGGAAATGTTTAAGTATTTGACCATAAAGCATTCCAAGTCAACGGTAGATCAAAGTAGGTTTCTAACTAGACAGTCTACACGTTGACAGGTAAGATGATTGAACACCTTAATCCTATGAACTCAATTATGTATCCCCTCTCTCAGATAATTCAAATTAGATGCTGCATGACGTCACGTCATGATTAACTAAGTAATTGATCAATATTAAATACGTCGTTACATGCTTAGTTGGGTTTCTAACTTATGACCTGGATGGCCTTGATACATTTTAGCTATATATTAAAGCTTTTTTTGTTGTTCTCGCCCAATTATAGACAGAATCGTATTCTTACATAGCTATATCTTTTTATATTAACAAAACAATTTATGATTATTATATTAGGAACTGGTGTTCGAATTATGATTTCGATATGTATTTCAGAACACTAGCGCTCTCAACACTTTTAGTAATTAATTTTTTTTCTTCAAATTACTCAAATACCAATCAATAACGTTTTAAATTGTTAATTAATACCTCAAAAAGTTGAAAGAAATAAGTACCTTAAATAATGAAGGAAATGAACTATGAAGAAAGCAGATGGTGATGAAATGTACTAAAAATTATGTATAGTATGTACAAGTACATTAGTACCTACCTATGCATTGAATACGAAAGGACCAATCTATTACTCAACGTGTAAAGGACAACAAATGAAGGTAGTTAGCATTCTCATTGAAACTATTCATTATAAATAGACCATTCAGTTAGTTTGAAAGGCCTTACTCCGCAGAAATAATGTTTAAACATTACCTATTTTAGACATCGCCAATAAAAGTCCACTTTTGCAATTCGCGTACAACATAATACATTGTGAACGGTACTGTAATAACGAAACGCGCTGTCCAGGCAATTTTCACCCCTGTCGATCGTAAACCGTATGAAATGTAAGCTTATTTTCCACTGGACCTTTTAGTCTCGATTCTGCCAAGCCGTGAGCTACTTTAACATAAGTTTCTCGTCGTCATATTTTTCTTACAATACCGATACATATTTTTACGACGGCTCAAACGTGTCATGATACGACCAATAAAGTTGTCCCTCCAATATGATTTTTTTTCGTTTCGATTTTACGATATTCTTTACATTATTTTAATTGGTTGAAGACCTCTCTTACGCAATGGTAGAAGTTTTCGATTCCTGTTTAATGTATACATATTTATAAAATCATTAATAACATATTACTTTATTTATAAAAAACGTAGGCATTTGTTTCGGGTTTGAGTATTATATTTGTCTTTGTTTTATTACATAGTTTGGGGTCGGGGTATTTGTATAAATTTTATTTATATTTTAAAGTCAAGAAGAATGTATATTAGCATAGGTACTAAAGGCGTGCGCTTGCTCATCGTTAAACTCTACAATGGCTTAGGAAAGGCATAAGACAAGAAGAATACCACAAGATACTCGTCAATCATAACCTGTACATGAATTGATCTGAGAAGTTTTGAAAATGCAGGGAATTAAACAGCTAAACCCATATACACTGAAATATAGAAAGAAAAACCAGTTTCTTCGATTTAATCCCAAAAACATCCACCACTTTATAATAAAAAGTATTTAATATAATGTAGAGAGATTGTGGTGCATTTCTCTGGCGCGAGCTGGCTTCACGCTCGGTGTGACGTACATAGCAAACCACTTAGATCCTACACGTATAGTACGATATTGCATGAATGAATCTCTTTCCGTTTCAAAACCTTTGTGTATATTATAGAGAGCTATGACTCATACGTGATTGATGTATCTAATATATATTTGAATTAATATTATAATTTTAAAAATGGAACAACTTTGTAAAATGGCATCAAATGTTTTAAAAAGACAATTCTGTCGGTATCGAGCAGTGATTACTTCTTGACATTCAAAAATGTTCCTTACTTCAAATGTTTCTTATCAGAATGTGCAATTAAAATTCAGTTGAAAGTTCTAGAATATATTTTTTGTTGTGATTAGAGGGTAGTTATGTAAGGTTTTTATTAGTATTGTATAATGGTACGTGACTACCTCATTGTCTGGCAGTCGTGAGCAAGCTCGATAAATGATCACACTCAAGAAGGACTTTTGTTTCCATACACATCAAATAATTAAAATAATTCTTTGTTAATGTACACTTACCCAGTTCTGTTACCCCTATCATTGTTCCTTTTTAGTTATTCTGTACTCCCATTCAATTTAAACTATTAATTTGTTTATATAAATATTTGTTTTGTTCCTATACTGAAACCTATATCATAGGGTATCTTAGTACAGGTGTGGCCAACCTGCGGCTCGTGAGCCACATGCGGGTCTTTGAAGGATTATTTGTAGCTCTCGATAAATGCACATACTCGAGTTCCCTTTTCATTTTTGTGCCATTTTTTTTTTAATTATTAATGTTCCGTATGTGTTTCAAAATGTCTTTTACTGACAACAAATATGAAAGACATAGTTCAAGAAATAAGTTCAACGTTTTTTAATACCTTTTAAATACGTATTTAATGGCGGCTCGCGAAAAATTACAAATTTAGAAAAATGCTTCGGACTATCAACGAGCTTGGGCACCTCTGTCCTAGTATATAGTTGAGCACTGTATACATATATATATGTGAATATATATATCAATACATGTTGCTATTTATTAAAGTATTTTTATAAAACATTTGAAATAATTCCAAATTCAACACACGGGTGGCACCGACATGTAGAAAACATGACTGCAAGGCGCCCGAGAACGGAAACGGAAGTGGCTGCGGAAGCACCAACGACGGCGACAAATAGTGCCTCCGGTTTTTGTTGACAACTCTTATTACACGAAATTAAGCTTTAAATACAAGTTTGTGGTTTCTCTTTTAGTTTATTTGTGTATCTATTTCTCAAGTATTTAGTACTACTAGAATAGAGTATTAATATTCACAATATTAGTTAAAAATAATACATTACATAATTATAAATTGAAGGAAAAACGCCTCTATTATATACTATGATAAATATAAATATATAATAATTCAGAGAAATGTACAACTTTATGAAATATTTATAAAAGGTATCACCAAATTGAAATATTTTTGAAAAAATAAAAATTACCGATTTTTTTGCTATTAGTTAAATATGTATATTAATTTTTTTTTTAATAGGGCGTGCCCCCTTCTGTCTCCGGTTTTAGTTTGATCCTCTATTTACGGGGCAGCCTGTATATTCCCATATACTAGAAAATAGGTGTCTTTTTTACAAAGAATGCCTTACAAATACTTTAAGAGTAAACTAAATTTGATCAGATAATAATGCCTAAATTACCACATAATATTGATCATAGACAATCAAAAATACAATCACAAAATTAATTGCTCTTTTTATTAAACAAAAATAAAAAAAAGTACAAATAAAAATTAAATTGAACAAGCCGAAAAAATGCGAAAAGCTATAATAATAACCATTTTGTTCTGAATTTGCAATTTGGCTAAATATGCGTGGTAACCCATCTGCCTGCCGACCGATAACGTTATGAGTTAGTCAAATGATATTAAATTCAATAGGACACAATGACATTATATTATAGAAGCTATATTATATATTAATAAGGTGACTGTATTTTGTACATTAACTATTTTTCATAACATATCCTCCCTACTACATAAATGTGAATTTGAGTTTGTTTGTTACGTTTTCACGCAACAACTACTAAATCGATCATCGTGAAACTTTGTACACATATGTTTGGAGGTACTACAAGTAACATAGGATACTTTTTATTTTTTATTATAGTTTCCAATTGACTATAGTTAGTATGATCTCTGATACTTATTTAATGACTTAAATGCGAACGAAGCCGCGGGTAAAAGCTAGTATTATAATAAAGGTATATATCGAAAACTTGGCAGTTATTTTTTAGAACAGTGATTCCTTTTTTTTTTTGTTGTGGCACACTTTTAACGATTTCAAAATTTGGCGGCACACTTTCAGAATTTCGTGGCACGCAAAAGTGCCGTGGCACAGTGGTTAAGAATCATTGTTTTATATTCTAAAAATTATTCAAATTTGAATTATATTCCAGAGATTGTTAACAAAGTCGCTGTGTTTCAACTTTGCAGAAATCTGATCCATAGAGGCAACTAGCTAAGGAATGTTTATGGTAACTTTGTACTAACTATGCCTCGCTTTGAAAAGCGTATGTACTAATAATATCATACTTGGATAAAATTGGGATAATTCGATACAAATACCTAAATGTGTTTCACAGACTATTTATATGTTATCAATATTCATTTATTTAATAATTAAATTTGATTGGGTATATGTATGTACTGTTTGAAATTACAACCTAGGTATTTGATATTTTCTAATTATACATTCATATATGTACATATAACAATGTAGGTACATAGGAAAAATGATATGACCTAACAATAGTTAAAAACAAATCTTCTTAAAAAGACTAACGATTTGTTATATGGGATAATATAACGAAACCCCTTGTATTGTACTTTCTCAACTCCCAGACATTAACGTGTTAAAGCAATTACTGTCTCTAAAATAATATAAAATATTGGTCCCCCTACTTAAGTGAAGTATTAGAATTCTACCACGAAGTCTTGAGTGTTGGTAGCGAATAGAACAATATTGGATGTAACAATTTATTATACACATCTCTGCGCACTTTCAACTAACAAATATACATAACGTTGATATACAATACATAGATACTTACCTATATTATTATTATGTTTTCTATTGCTTTGTCTGTTAAACAGTAAAATGGATTCGTTGTCTTCACTAATAAATTAGTGTAAAAATGTTATATAACGTTTCCTTTATTTTTATTTATCCAAATATTCTATTATTTTATTAGTTTTATAAAAAAAGGAATTAAATTTATCCTATCAGTAATATTGATTGGCAATACAGAATATTTCCCACATGTCCAATAACATGGATGAATCGTCAAACGCATACCATCAATTACTAGTAGTGACTGTAGAAGGCATTACTATGAGGGGGGTTATTCTCGGAACTAAATTTGATTACGATTTAAGAACCAAAGCTGTATTTTTATAAAGTAGCAAGGATGTGCAAATTTAGCGGTGAACGTAGTTAAATGTTGATATATAAACTTCTTTCAAGATTCAAGTTTTGAAGAAAGATTGGAAACTGGATCTATCAACTAAAATATGTACAACCAAATTACAAACAAGAATACGCCACCTAACACTGATCGCTACCAATAAATCTGCATAGACCAACGAGTACCTACATTGGTCTGGCTGGTCAAACTCTATTACCGTTGTTGCGACCATGTTAAACGACATAACTTACGTGAGAGCAAACATGCCTTTGAGCTGCCTGTTTGAATAGCTCGCGGACAATGTTGTTTCAGATTAGCTAGATTTCTAATTGGAATTATCACTTATTATGCAATACTGGCATACCACCAATGACCTTTTTTCTACAACCCTATTGCGCCTCGATAATAGTAATTTAATTCACGTATCTATATTATAATAGCTTTTATCAGAATGGATGATACGTGTTACATTTTAGACAGTGCCACCTATGAGCGAGTAGCAGAATTATCACAAATTTACCCTTAACACTAGAACTACTAACCGGTCAATATGACTTATATACTTTTACATATACTTATATACAACCCTACTCGTTATTTTTTGTAAACAATTCTATTATTTACAATTCTACAATCAATTTATTGAATTATATTTAATACTTTGCACGCACAAGTCATCCGGTCATTTTGACCGGTTGGTAAAAATAGGTCATATTGACCGGCTCGTAGTTCTAGTGTTAAATAACGCAATTAATATGTAATTTTCATTTTATATTATATTTGGGCCTTTAGTAATTATTGAGAATTGATTTACTTCATACCTGCTGTTTATCTTTAGTGGCTTCAGATCAAATAAATTTATTGAAATGTTCGCGTGAATATCTAACACAGAATTGTACTTGCTTTTCTGTTTTCTTCTATCTTAATAAACAATTTATTTTATTAAATATTAAATGAATAATGTATCGTCCCTCATGTACTTCCGATCAATTAATCTGCATAATGAATCGGGAGTGAATACGCAAAGTACTTGAATAACGTAACGCAAATTTACTCACAAATCGAGCGCTACTTCGAATGGGATATCTATCATAGTCATTAGAGCGGAATAGGAGAGCACAAAGTTAGTTGTTTGTTTGAAAAATATGTATTTAGTAATTGTTTGCGAGAGCATTTCCATGAATTTCTGGCTTATTTGAACAATGAATTTGAATAAAGCAAGAAGTTATCTTCATGATTCAGGTATTTTTCATTAAATACTTTGCTTGTGTTTCTTGCTGCTTAATTTAAAACTAAGCAAGAATGTACTAACATTATATTGTACAGACAGACTATGATTGGCGAGTTTTTTTGTGATATCATCTCGTTATATGCTTTTCCGAAAGGAAAAGGAAAGGATTCATGAAAAATAAAGATTTTTTAAATTTATTAACACCTTTTTTTATGAAATTAATAACATACTTACGTATATTTCAACTTTAAACACAAAAGAAGAACTAATTAGGTTTTTTATACGTAAATAAGGCAAATATTTCACTTTCAATAGTACATAAGGGAAAAGGTAGGGATTTTGATAAGATAGTAAATACACTATATATAATAAATACTTAAATAAGATTTGTTATATTAGTTTATGAAAATTGAATTGTTACGTATAGTAATTCAATAAGACAAGAAATTTGTTTGATTTAAATAAAATTGATTTATATGTACATGCCTATTATAAAAAAAAATGTAGTCCTAATTAAGTGTACGGTTGCCGCATGAATAGATTTCTTTGTATTCTGAAATTTGTTTTAAATACATTTATATAAAATGTATTTTCTCTTCTTAGAACTAAATTATATTTTGACTGGAACCCTACGCGATTCTTTTGAATTTTTCTCTTACAAGAACTAGGAGGTACCACAATTTCACGGTTAATATTATTTATATTTATTATTTATGAAACTTTATATTTCATTGGTTTTGATGTAATTTCTAATTAGAAATTAATAAAACGTATGAATTAGATTTAATTATTATTTATTTATTGTATTATATTTATATCTTAATTATAAAATAGAGTGTTCCTAAATTGCATTGCCCTATACCAGGGGTCGGCAGACGGCTCGCGAGCCGCATGCGGCTCTTGCCATAGGATTATCTAGCTCTTCTTACAATACAATAGTATATAATAAAGTTCATGTTGCGGCTCTCTGAAGGCATGGGAAAATCTACAAACTTAATATTCGGCTCATCTGGTTGATAAGTCTGCCGACCCCTGCCCTATACTAACACTGTTTCTTCTATGACAATTGGTTATCTGGAAGAAATTTCTTTTAGTGATAAGTTCGCCAATTGCTCTAAATTTGTTTCTTCTTCATTGCATTATTTATCTAATTTAAATTTATATGATGAGCCGGGGTGGCAGTAGTGTCACTCTACAAGTAGTTCAACATTTGACTAAATGTGCTCATATGCCGGGATACTATATATAAAATATATATCTTAGGAATAGGTATCAAAGGGTTAAATGTAATAAAATGAAGAATAAATATTGTTGTAAAGAATCAAATTTATTTATTCGAAGAAAATTTACAAATGATCTTAACATTATGATTAATGTCTTTTACAATATTCTAGAAGTCATCTTTAAAATATAAACCTAATATTTAATCGTTAAATCAAAAATTCGTTTAAAAACAATATAAATAATACAATAATAAAAATATATTCTTATTTAAAAAAAAACATTACGGAAGTACTGGTTTGCGAATCAATCTTAAATATTAGGTATTTTTAAATTTATTTTCATTGCAATTATATTTTTATTCAACATTATATTTTACATATTTACATATTATTTATCTAATAATTAACTAATTCATATGTTAGTGTATTTACATAGATATGAAAACATCACTTCATTATAAATGCAGTACGAACTTTAATTTCAGATTAAACTAACAGTATATTTATTTCAATAAACAATCTTCTTCCTTTTATTTGAATACTTACTAAAATTATATTAAAACTTATTCTATAATTTATTCAATAAAAATCATAAAACAATATATGAAAAACAATGAATGTTTACAAAAGTTTTTATCATATTTATTAACTTACTATATACACACATAGATCTTTCGGGCCTTATTGTCCGAAATTAAAATTCGTCACTGCACAATATTCCTCTTTATAACATCACAGTAAATTCATTAATAATACAATAGTAGACAATAATATTTATTTCAAAAAAAAAAAACTGTACTACATTCCATATTTAAATAAACGATATATTAAAACGCAAAGTTAATAAAATATCTGTATTTAAATTCATTTGTTTAAATAGTTATTTCGCCAAGAGCTTTTATTTGGCGGGCTAATTTTTTTTGGTTTTAAATATCGAATCCTTTCTTTTATCTTATCTGGTATAGCACGCGCGTGGTTATTTTTCCTTCGCACGATGTTTAACACTAGGTTTACGGGACGCGTCAATTTGACGCATTTTGACTTTTAGCAGAGAATTACCAAAAACTGTTTAAATTTTTATTTTATCTCTTTGTATGACTTTTATTCATTGATCGAGGGCAATATATATTGAAGTCTATTTTCTTAAAAGTGTTGAATTACTGAACTTGTCTATATGGTATACCTATCTCTACGATATGCGTCAAATTGATGCGTTTTAGTAGAAGTAGGTATATAGAAAACGTCCGTAAACCTAGTGTTAAAATTATCAAAATATCTATCTTCTAAATTAACATATAGAGATTTCACTACGAAAATAATATATTTGTACTTAAGTATTTATTGTCGTGTTTTAAAATTAAACAAAAGAAATGTTTAAAACAAAAAAATAGTTATTGCTTTATTTCTTTTTTTAAATTAAAAAAATCTTGTAATAATATTACACTATAGACTTATAATACGACATAATTATATTATTAAATTATATAAAAAGAAAAAAAGACGGTGGACATTATTAAAAAATAATAAAAACACTTATATTGAGCTATTTAAAGGTTTTCAAGGAAATATTATACGTAATATATGTTTTCTATGATTTTATTTTTTGTTACTGAAATTGAATCAACTTATAAAACCCACATGAAAATGAAATCAATTGTAGATACTTAAACTCTATTAGTCGATATTTGATATTCGACTTTGTTTTTTATTTATCTCCGTTAAAAGTGGACGTGGGCGTACCAATCTCAAAGATATCAATCTGCATTTGGAAAACAAAAACGTAGGAATTTTCAAAGTGGATTAAAGTAATTGTTATTACATTATTATTGTAGCATTGTTATTATCAAACTATACAAAAAAATCCATTAACAATCATAGGTTTTGCGCGATCATAATTAAATTCAATTTAAAAGATCATATACAGTTTACTATTTTGTATTCAACTTATTTGCTTTAACACATTCGCGTAAAAATCTCCAAAAACGTTTATGTTATGACAGAATAACAAATGGGTGTTATTCCCAAAGTTTTACCTAAATCTAATAATGAACATTATTGGCATAAATCTGCACATATATTGTTTTATATAAACTAGTTTCTTTCGTGTAAACAATAATAGTTTTAATTAGATGTTTACGCAAACATTTCATTATACAAACAAATGCAACAATGCATTTGCGCAAATTCACAACTAGACGATGCATACATAATTTACTTCACCGTTGTACTGGCCTATTCTTTACTAATATTCAATTTTAAATCACAATTAGATTCGGATTGAAACAAATTTAGTATCACGCAGTACTTTTTATTGACATTTCAACCGTATCCCTATCTCTACTAATATCCCTATCTCTAGAAATATGAATGTGAGTTTGTTTGTTACGTTTTCACGCAACAACTACTTAACCGATCATCATGAAACTTTGTACACATATTTTTGGAGGTACTAGAAGTAACATAGGATACTTTTTATTAAAAAAAAATGTAAGTTTTTGAAACATCATTGTATGTAGGTAGTAATTTTTAAAAATCGATAATCCCAGCCAAGCAAGAAAATATAGCTATCATATTTATTCATTTCTACTGAAATGATCTCTGATACTTATTTAATGGCTTAAATGCGAGCGAAGCCGCGGGTAAAAGCTAGTACAAATATAAAGGAGATTAAAAACGAATCGTGTTAAAGTTTGAATACAAGAATAGGAAGTATCAAAAAAACGGAACGCCCTTAAATGTAACGTGACGGGCACGTGACATGCAGTACACGATAAAGTGAGTCTTAACCAGTTGTGTTAATATTCATCAGACGTCTCGCCTCCCACTCTTTATCATGAATATTTATAGCGATGCTTGCATCTTGAGACTTTATTATTGCAAATGTTAAAAATTGCAATGTATTCCCTCAAGTATATCTCGTGTCTTGGGTATATTTTGAAGAGAAGAAAATATAATTTTTCTTTTTATTTGCCTTTTAAGATTTTTCGCTGTATTCGCTATGGAATTTTTCTTATTATAGAATTAAATTAATATTTTTACATACAAATTGTGTTAACACAAAGTTTTATTTTAATTAAACTATTCACAGATTTTAACATATTCAGACTTTAAATATGATCAAAGGAGTCTTTTCTCTTTATTATCGTAACAATTCGAAAAGGCTACAACGATCATGAAAACATTTGTGTATTTGAACAATTTAATTTAGTCACCTTATATCGATAGCGCATTTGGGTCATTTTATTTTAGTGCTAGTGTAGTGGTAAGGATGCCCTTTTAGTTTTTACCCATGTCATTTCCGTCATCAACTAAAATGACCCAATTCACAGACCATCAGTACGAAGGTGAATTTACTTAACTACAAATTAGCCTATAATATTATATAAAATATATTATTTACACTAGACGCAGGATTCTCTATGAGCGTTCGCTAGTAAAGGCGTTCTTGTTGTTACCACTTCTCTGCGTCGTGATAAGGTTCCGCTTGTCACACTTTTTCGATCTTCAGCCATTGTGCCTATACTCTATTAGGAAAACACACACTTATAAATTTACTACCCTAAGACCCGTGGGCTTATCACGAATTTAGTCTGGCTTTCGAATCGAGCTGTCACAAGTAAAACGGATCCGTTAGCAATCAGGATCATGAATTTTTACTAACGACTAACGAGCACCAGCAATCTATCAAATGAACGAAAGATCGAGACGTTCGAAAATTAACAAAAAGTATCTAAAATATTGTAGTTCCAAATCCACACGCGGTGGCGCTGCTCAAATTTCCATACAAATCGCTTGAAGCGAATTCGGTTCGAAAGCCAGACTAAAATTCGTGATAAGTCCACCGTATTCAGAAACCACACTCAAGTATAGATTCACTGAGTAGAGTTCAAAACTTCAAATGTCACTCAGCCATACGAAACAAAATAGACCAATTAAACGCGTGAAAAATTATTGACGTGATTTTTGATCAATGATAGTGATCCATTGCAACTGTCTACTGGCACCTAGGTGTCATTACGTTCTGTTACATGCATTTATAAGAAATCGTTTCAATAGTTACTTATTAATATATAAATAACAGAAAGGAAATAATGTCTAATGGTTGCCGTGTTTATTAGTAAATATTTTTTAGTTCATAAAATTGAATAAAATGCATTTAAGTAATGATCATAAATCGAACTACTATTAAGCGTTATCTCTGAATTCGGGCCTTAGATTATGACGTTTTTTTTTGTTTCAGTAAGAGCTACTATTTTACTTCTATTTTCAAGTCTTACCTGAGCATCAGATAAAGGCGTGTTAGGCGTGTGTGGCGTGTGAGGCCTTCCTTCATGCGTGTCGTGTATTCTATGTAAACTATGCACACTTCTGGAAGCTCCAACTGGTGGTGACACTACAGCCCCGTAAGGAGGTGGTTCTGGAGGACGATCCATCTCCCGAGATGAATTAAAATCTGTTTATAATACCGGTTTTAATAATACAACAAACCTGTGACGTCACTGGCGATCTTTGATAAATATATTAAATACCTTTTCCTAAAGGTACGACGTCCGGATTCTTGTCATCTGGCGGGAGAGGTGAATGATTCGTACTCGGTAATGTTGCTTTGTAAGCCTTGGCGTTCTGTGGTTCTGTAAAAATGAGTCGATATTACTATCTTATCTTTTATAGAGTTTTCACAGTATAGAGGGTGTTATGAAAATGTTAATGCTGAAAAGAAGGGGGAGTCGTGTTGGTGGAACCAGTTTTGTGAGGTTATACTAGCTTTAGTACCCAATTAGTACAATTTTTTGAAAATTTATGTATATTGAAGAAGTCATATCAATAATTGTTGTCTGATTCTTATATGCTTAAATAAAATTTCGATATTCAAATTTATGGCTAAATGTATATTTTCTTCACATTAACTTTAGCATTTTACAAAATTAATTATAAAAACGTTGACTTTTAAACTGGTAATTATTTCTCAGAAGGATAGCTCCAGCTAAAAATACATGAGTCCTTATTTCTTGTTTTCAATAATAACAACCGCTAAATTATTGTATGTAAAATTAACATCTATTTACATAGTATTAAAATTAGTTATTTTATAAATTCATATTCGACCATCTTGACGTTCAATATTCCACCGCATATTCTGTTTATCTTTCATAAAAGGGAGCGGTTGTACCTATACAAACATATATATTGGTTAGTGCGAATAAAGAATAATTTTAAACCTTTTTATATCATTGTTCAATGTTCATAGATTATTTAAAACTGGTGTTCGCGCCAATTGCACTTTAAATTTCCTCTCCCGCTCCCCGCTGTCCTCTCCTCACCCGCACCCCGCGCCAATCAAAGAAAGGCAGTTTTTAAAATACTCTACGTTAAACGAGGACGCCATGGGATCAACTAGTGACTAATTATACGCGCGGGCGGTGAGTCCTGTCTTTTCTTTCTCCGCAACTTAAGTGCATTTTGTTATCTATTTACCTATTTTCATTATTCCAAATACAGTCCACTTGTTCTCCTACAACTGGCTTACTATGTTAATCGATTTTATGTCATTTACTATCACGTAATTTGATTATTTTCATTCGGTATTTTGAAAGATTTGCAAACAATGTGTTGACGTCGACGCTGTTAAAATGAACCTGCCAGGTATAAATACTTATTGTAAAATGTATATTTCGCGAACAACAAACAATTTCTCTCTTAAATCTATAGCGATTTGTGACAAATACGATCTAGTATTTAATATCCGCTATGTATGAGAATATCCACCGTCCAGATAGTTGATTCTGAAACGCGATTATCGATTTGAAAGTGGGCTATAGGCTACCAAAGTGCATATAACAAAATAGCATAGCAAGTTTTTACTATTAACCGTTAGACGACGATCGCTTTGAAATTTCTTTCATGTAAAAGTGACCTGTGGGCTTATCACGAATTTAGTCTGGCTTTCGAACCGAGTTCGCTTCAAGCGATTTGTATGGAAATTTGAGCAGCGCAACCGCGTGCGGATTTGGAACTACAATATTTTAGATACTTTTTGTTAATTTTCGAACGTCTCGATCTTTCGTTCATTTGATAGATTGCTGGTGCTCGTTAGTCGTTAGTAAAAATTCATGATCCCGATTGCTAACGGATCCGTTTTACTTGTAACAGCTCGATTCGAAAGCCAGACTAAATTCGTGATAAGCCCACTGATTTTTAGAAACGTGACGGGTTCGTCGTTGAAATATAAATTTATTAGGTGAGTATTTCATTTACGAGTCACACTATACTATTCCATCAAGTCTAGACAGGCAATAAAGTAAGCAGCGAAATATTTTTAAATCGATCCCCTTTACATGCCATGTCGATAATGTTATCACGCAAACATGGTCGCACGCTAACTCATTCAAAAGTTCCAGTGTACATACGGTCAGCATCAATGTTTATGCTGCACTTTACTATGTACCAAATTAATATTAATAAAAACTGCTATAAAATACATTTATCGCGGAACCGATGTTAGTACTTTTTGTATTATTTTTTATATACTAAGTTCAGTAACTGGGATATGCAGTATAATGGTTCTACAGGGATCCTTACTATGTTATGTTAAAATTTTTAAATACAATGAACTATTTTTATTTATTTTTACTCGTTTCTCTAGTGCTGTATTAAGCGTATCCTTGTAAAAGTCGTAAGTTTCATTCCCAGTTCAAACAAATATTAAAATATTTATTGGTACATTATGAATTGTATATTATTGTTTTAAAAATTGATATTTGATTCGTGTTTCATGTTTGTGTTCTTCCTTGTTTTGGTACCTATAGATTGCTTAGGGTATATATACATATATATATGTATTTATTATTATAGTGTTGAATATTTTCGTGAATATGTTTTACATTTGTAAATTATTGTTATACCCATTTTTAATTTCTATAAGAAAATGGTTTTCTTTTTGCTAACGGTGAACGGGATTCCATCACAGATACGCTGTGGTAATAGTTTTACTGTCAAAATTTCCTCGATTTATGAAGCTAAATTGCGCTACCAAGGCTAATTAGCCAAATAGGATATTGAAAGGAAAGTTTTAGGTGTACCCAATAATTTGCTTTTGCTACAAAATTAATTTCAGATTTAGCTAAAAAAAAAACTAGTATTTTTCGTCACCTTCTAAAAGCATTTCTTAACTTATTTTTTAAAATAATATTGAACATTCAATTTTGATATCAAAAGAGTTTTAAAGTGTATTTATATTTCAGTTTATTCATTAGACAATTACATGCGAACTTAACACTTGTAAAATAATCTAGTCGCATAATGTGCCTGCCAAGCGAGGCCAGCATATCGAAGGTGACTGTTGCATGCAGATATTCAAATAATTTAACCAAAAACATATTTTCATATAAAACCAATTGTCTGGTATCTTGTTAGTCACTCATACCTGAAGAATCCTGATAGTAGAATACTTAAGAAACTCTTTGAAGCAACGGATGTTGAAATATTTATCAAAGAATGTAAACCCGCAAAGCTTTAGCGAGAGTCACTGGAATTGCAGAAGGATATAAATCATTTTCCGCATTCGTAACAATGTGACACGACACTGCTGTTCTTTTGCCAAAAAATTCCGGGCACGATGTGGATTTCGATAAATCTCTCTGTTTCTGACTTGCTATATAATAAATGACTATATTTACACCTTGGTCTAGTATAAATAATCTCTCGTTTGATACCATAATAAAAAAGATATCAGTTGCACTTATATCACTTGTAAACTTCTGTTTTATTAATTTTGACGTATGTTTGAAGATCTATTTCAAAGAAGAACCGATTTCAAAAGATCTTTCACCATTTGAATGCTACATTATCACTTATCAATATAGGCTATATAAATTACAGGAAAAAAATAAGGATCCTTACTAAAACTACAATAATGTAACCCAAGGTTGTTTAAAATTGCCATAAAAGGCGTCGTTGAAATATGAAACATCATTAAATTTCATAGTACTTTATATCTTCATTAATGCGTGAACGAAGTCGGGGGCAACAGCTAGTCTATCATAATTCACAAAGCAAAAGTACTAGAAGCAAAAAAAACGTTCATTGTAATTTCTATTTTATACTTAACAGTGTATTTTATTTGGTTTTATATTGTAGCATACGACTGTTAGGATTTCAAACTTAAACTTAATTTTTCTTTGCAACGCAATTCTTCTTTGCGTTGTTCTGTTTGTTAACTCTTTGTTGTACAAGTTCAAATAAATAAACAAAAGATTGTACGTCTCTGCTTTAATTCTTGCTCACAATACATACGTCTTTATATATATTTACGGTCTGTATATATGTATTAATATTCAATAAATTAATCTCTGGACAAATACAAATTGTTGCGAATAATTATTCCAATTGAAATAGAAGCTTGTTACGGTTATATAGGCAACGTTTTTGTTGTCCCGTCAAGACAGAAGCATTGTACGCAAATCACGGGGGATCGACATGTAATTTCCGCATTTGTACCACACATACTATACAGTATACTGTAGCCGCGGACGCCAATCATTATACTTGTTCTACAGTTATTCCACTTGATAAATCATGTCTCCAATTTCGAATAATATTACATTTATTGTGAACACACAGCTTGTTTCTTCATTGTGAATTATGTGATTTATGAATTATTATTTACTTATTTTTCTGAATGAAAATTCAGTTGTTTTTTTTGTTTGTTAATTATTTTATGTAGAGGCTTTGACTGACGAGTTTCGTGTGGTCTTCTCCTCGACATATGCCTTTCCGAAGTCATGTTAGAGTCTAACGATGAGCAAGCGCATGCTAATAAACTATTTTCATTTCATTTCATTTGTCTCTTTTATTACATTTATTTGTGACGTAAATACATTTCTGACTATAATAATGTACGCAAGAATTTTCAATAATAGCAAAGCTTAATTTATCTCTAAAGTTATATTTAGAAATGCTAATATTGTTAATGGCCGATATGAACTAGACCCTTTTATGTTTTATAAACTGCCCGTCTATTTATAATAATAGAAACCATGATATGTGATTGGTTAAAAATAACGACATAATTATTCAACCAATCAGAATACAACACTAATAGGTAAATAGGAGAACGTGTTTTTTTTTTGTTTTAAATGATATGTGATATATTAATAAAACTCACGTTGATAAAGCATTGGGCGATGACGTCTTTTCGCAGCGAGCACAGCAAGACACGCTATTGCGGCGAATGTCGCTCCTGCACCAGCCATACCACCGAGCGCCCAACCGTACTCCCACTTCACACCACTTTTTGCTTCTGTTGAATAGAGGAAAACCTGGTTATTATGACAACAAAGGTGAGAATTTTTAAGTGATCTTGGTAAGTTTTGAGGGGATATTGGAAATAAGCAAGTACAAAGAAAATATAGCGATTATAAACGAGGATGTATGTATTAATAAACCGTGCATGAAATAAATTGCTTAAGTAAAAGGTACTCGTAATATAAAATTCCATAATGATTATAATATCATAACAAAGTATGAAACTCAATTTGCAGAAACAACACGACAAAAAATATTATAAAGATACCAGTTTCAAATTACGAATGTGACGAGACCCAAATGTGACGAATGACAAATGTGACAACGCACAAAATTGGCTGTATTTTAATAAATCGCGATCTCCCCCGTTTCAAAGTTTTACGGCGTATTTAGACCGAACCTACGAATGTTTCTTCTACATCGAATTGTATTTGATTCGTTTGTTATGAGGTATACACATTTACACAACACTGTAGGTGATGACCTGAACCAAAAATGGTGTATAAATCTCTCAACATCAGCGTTTCTAAGACCTTTTATAATAAAATAAATTTATGTATTAATTTAAAACAAAACAAAAGAATGCGCTGTAAGTTTAACCTTTAACTACCGAGGTGGGGGCCTCTCAGGTTTTGAGAAAATATTTTTTTTTAATTACCTACTCTAATTAGTTAATTTGTTGATTTTCTAAAATAATTTTATTTATTTTTAAGATTTATGTACTCATGTGATTTTTTCCAAAAAATTCTAAGTTTTTTCTAAATTTTGAAATGAAAGTTAATTATATATATATACAAATAAATTATAAAAAAGTTATTTTATTTTATTTAAATACATCCGCTGAAGCTAAATATTAAACACTAAACCATAAAAATTGTTAAATACAAGCACATATATATATACGGAACTCTGAGGCCCCCACGTCAGTGTTTACGTGAAATTAAATCCACCTCAGTAGTTAAAGGTTAATAATTGTAGTACGTAATGTAAACGTTCGGTGTAAATGCTTCTTCACTCATCGCTTCGTTAAAGGACATTGCTTGTCGATGAATTGCACGA
Organism: Tineola bisselliella; assembly: GCA_028551675.1. Taxonomy (NCBI): domain Eukaryota; kingdom Metazoa; phylum Arthropoda; class Insecta; order Lepidoptera; family Tineidae; genus Tineola; species Tineola bisselliella. The sequence continues at coordinate 23,630 of JAPWLS010002409.1, forward strand.
TTTTGAAATGGTATCGGCCAATCGGTTCCATTTATAGAATTTATTTATGGGAAGAAATTAATTTTCTTGCTTCACTAGTCTTCTTAAAAGATTACATTTGTTAGCTTATTTTATTGTCTTCAATATTTCCCGATTTCCGGGTCGGATATTATTTTTTATTGCTCGAGATTTCTACGAAAATTCTCGATTTATGTCGTTGATTAATTTGGCTTCGGTTTATTTATATATTAATTTTCTTAACTTAAATAGAATTACAATTACTTTAAAATATAATTAAACGTTCATATTTATAGCGATCGTTATTAAATCGGAACAAACGTGGGTTTACAATCTTCGAATCTTGTTCAAATTTTTAGAATCAATATTAATCTAACTTTGTTTCATACCAATGTCTATAATACAAGCGTTATATACTATAGATGTTATTTATAAACAATATAGGTATATAAATAAATATAGTAGAAATATGAATAACCCGCCAACAAGGGCTTAGTCAACTTAGTCCAAATACGGAATTAAATAAATAGCAAATTTTTTACATTAAAATTGTAACGAAAGGTTGAAAACGTTCCTGTACCCGTATTACGTAAAGCTTTAATCCTTTTGGCCCGGATACTGTGCGAGAGAAATAGCTTAATGAAACCGTGCATGTTAGAATGAGACAGAAAATGTCTTGGACATCATAAAGAGGGTTTGAAGACATTTGATAGTAAATAATGTCTGTCATTACTATAAAATGCTCATACACACGTTAACGGTCTCTTGGAAGTAGCACGGGCTCAAGCCATAACACGCGAAACAGTCTACAAGATCTTTCTATTTCTTTTAAAGGATTTTATTAATATCGTAAATCGTAAGCGTAAACGACGTCGCGTGTATTTATTATTTTATTATGACAGTCATTTAAGTTTTCATTATATCTTTTCTTTGGAACTCTTTATAATAGTTTTTTAGAGCGTGGTAAGGAATAGTTGCGAGCTCAAGGTCCACCGTAGAGTATGACCAGAGTGGGAAAAGGTAGTATAAGTTGATTCGGCCAAAAGAAAAAGACCGAACGATAGAAGAAACAGATTGTGCGAAAGGGATAGCAAAGTCGGAAGAGATTGGTCATCTGCTCTTGAAGGACCAGACTTAGAAGCGTTCTCAACTGAAATGCATGTATGAGAAGAGTAATAGATGTGGACGAGTCAAAAGCTCCATGGTCTCTGTCTACCCCGAAAGTTATTTAAAAAAAGAATTACCTGTATGCAAAGCCAGTCTTGATAATGTATGTATCCTTAACGTGGCACTCTCTGAACGCCCCCGTGCATTATATGCGTAAAAAAGTAATTTCAAAGCGCGTCCAGCCCCCAACGCTTTTAATCGCCATACGGGAGTCGCAGCTGATGAGTTCGCCACTAACATGCCATTCGCCCATGCTTCTACCATATATGTTGTTAGAAGACCACCATCGTAACCTGTTGGAAGTGATATACTTAAGGTGACCATACGTCCCGTTTTAAACGGTTCTCCGTCCCGGTGTCCCCGAAAAAAGCTTTGGGACGCAAACGTCTTTAACTACATCACGTTGCAAAAAGTAAGCGAATGGAATAATCTGAGGTAAATTATAAATAAAAGCTAAGAATTTTATTCTTACTTAAAATCATCACCAGATTAAAACAAATTTGTTCCACTGAAAAATATAAAAATAACTGAGTATTTGTATAATTACTTTTTTAATTTGTAATAAATAGTATTTTGATAAATAAAATAAAACTTAATAAAAAACGACGCAAATACAAAATCCAATAAGAAAATACAAACCGGCAAAACATCTAAGTTCTACGGAATCGTCGGTCAAATTCTGCGCAGAACAATTGATAAGTGTATCGGGCCTGACAGCTGGTAGTAAAGTATACCGACACGGCTCGAGTTGTTGTCCAGCTAAATTAGTGCCTCTGCACGCCAGTGAGCCATAATCTGTTTCTGAGTTAGGTGTGTACGACAAGATTGAACGACCGATGCCTTCTATTGAGAATCTCGCCTGTTGATTTGAACAAATTTTCATATTAAAAACTCTATAAATTACAAAACTCTTATATAATGTATCCACGCCCATAATTATGTACAAGGGTTTATAGAACTTAACAATATTGAAATGATTAGAAGTTACGATAATTAAATGGACCGTTTATTTTGAAAGTGGTGTAAGTCCATTTTCTCTAGTTTCGAGAAAATTAAAGGTTAGCATATCTGTTAATAAAAAAATTTAGACAAATTAGTCTGGCAATGTGTCTATTGTTTTATCGATATTTAATTTGATTATATCAATTTGTTTTAGGCGAATTAGACTATAATAATATATATTTATAGGCTGTAAATGGACTTACACCACTTTCAAAATAAACGGTCCAAATTTTGGTCGATAACTGAAAAAATTGATAGTCGTGTTTTGAAGTAGCCGGCATAGTGAAGACGAATGCTTCAATTTAATATCAAACGAATTAAGGTTCTATGTGTTATTATAAAAAAGTATGAAATTGTAGTACATGTAGATATTAATATACCTACTAGAAATCATGATTGTCTTACCGGTTCTAATTCAACAGTACCCATTGAATTATTAAGAGTCCATTGAAAGTTTTTAGGTGGAGGGTAGGCGTCTACTTCGCATAAAACTTTTGCTGCCTCATTTAAAGCTGCTCCGACGATTAACGTAGCTGTTGTCTTGCAAATTGGTTTATCTGTTAATTAATTATTTTACTATATACATATAAGAGATGTACATTTTTAATTACTGCACCTACTAAAGTCTCTGGGTAGTAACAACTATAATCTAATTGCTAAGAAGTAACCAGGTATAACGAGAGGAACGCCCTGTCAACGTCGACGGAGCATATTCAACTCTTCAAATCGGCATAGCAGAGACGACAGCTGCACGTAGGCTGACGTCAGGCTGATCAGGCCAAAATGCAATAAATAAATAAAAAAACAAAAGAAAACTCCGCCTACCCGCAAAATATATATAGACGGTAATCTTCTCTATACTGTCATGGCAAACACGTATCGTCTTACCTGTTTTCTTTCTTACTTAAATACGTATTGATTTATATAGTATTTGAATGATTAATTATTATTTTGATACACTATTAGTATATACTAGTGCGGTTACTTTGGTTATTTTGGTATGTAGGTATGTATATATTTTGTGATATCACATTTATTATGAAAGAAAACATGTCACAAACATCAGTGAATACAGAAATGAAAGATCTAACTTATGCAGCTCTATACAATTTTGTGTTCATTAAAATCCCACTTGTATGAGACTCGTACTTCAGCCGAGTCTAGGCTTGGAAAACCGTGACAGCAAAGCGATTTTCATCTCAAAGTAAAGTCGTATCTCGTAGGTGGAAAAACAGAAAGGATATACTTCCTATCCAATTCGGTTTATGTAATTTTCAAATATGCTTAATGTAATTAAATTTTGAATGCCTTTTACAACATTTACAATCCGTAATGATCATCTACGGAATTAAGTTTTCTATATTAATAATGACAGTATCAAAAAATATGTGAAACGAATTTCAAAACTAGTCACAAACGTTAAACATCCCTACTAATATTATAAATGTGAATGTGTTTGTTTGTTACGTTTTCACGCAATAACTACTTAACCGATCATCATGAAACTTTGTACACATATTTTTGGAGGTACTAGAAGTAAAAGTATCCTATATACTTTTTATTTAAAAAAAAAATCAGCTGTTTGGAATCATATTGATTCATTTCTATAGAAATGATCTCTGATACTTATTTAATGACTTAAATGCGAGCGAGGCCGCGGGTAACAACTAGTAATCCTATATAATACGGGCATAAATCCTACCAATATGCTGGAAACATTTCGTAGCAAGTACATCGAAGAATTAGGTGTGTTTCCAGTCTATTTGCAAGTCGTGTGCCAGAGTGCAATATCCACATGATTGCACACAATTCCATTTGCGCATTCGATCGGGCGTAACACATCGGGATCCCTGAATAAATTGATGCCGTGCTTTCGGCTTGTTACGGAGCTTCAGGGTCTATACATTATGATACTTTGGTTTTCGTGAACTTTATTACTATTTTTACAAATATCTCTTGTAGGTGAATGTGTTTATACACTCTATTTATTTTACTTATTTTCACAGTTGCTATAAGAGCGACAAAACCAATCCTTTTACTAAAATGGATTTTAATTTATACGAATATATTTCTCTGTTTAAGAAGATTTCTCGTTAATTAAGTGAAATTACGCACAATACTCACAAATAACTTGTAGATTAACAGCTGGTGATTTTCCATCGCCCTCCACGTTTGAGGCAGTACATTCGTACCGTCCCGCCTGTTCACGTGACACTCCTTGAAGTGCCAAATGGGCCGACCCCGCTATCACGCCCGCACGTTGATTGTGGGTCATCACTTGACCCTGAGAAAAAGGGGTAGAACTATGTTTATTTCTGATTCTAAGAATCTACTTATACTTTATATCAGCGGTTCTCAAACTTTTTTGGCGAAGGAAAAAGCCTTAATATAATTATAAAAAACTGATTTATATGTATTTACGAATAATCATATTGCAAAGTAATATTACGTAATATTTAGTTGGAATATTTAGATGTAACCTTATAATCTCCCTTTGGTAGGTATTTTTGCAGTATTTTAGCCCTAGGGTTCCGCGGAACACGCTTTGAGAATGGCTGCTTTATATTATTTAATTTTCTTTATAGATATCTTCCAAATTACAAGACTTCATAGTTAAGCTAGAATGCAGTCTATGAATGTATGGAACTGCCGTCTAAATTCAAAGTCAATTTAACTTAATTCAGTCTCTTTCACTCGCAATATAAACGAAAGAGACAAAACAAAATTAAACACCGTTTGAGTATTGGTCTAATAAAAACAACAGTTAATTCCTAAATAATAGTACTACTCGTTTATTGATTGATTGAAATACATTGCTTCTTTTGTTAATTTATTATAATAATACTAAAACGTAATTCCTCCAGATAATATACATATGCTATATTAAAGTGTTTGATGTACACCTACGTATATTTATATGCCTACATTCCCCTCCACGTTCTGAGACAAGAGCACTTCACTTCAAGTACCTCCTTAGTTTCTCGAGGTGGGGAAGCATATACTGTTTTGATATTAAAAGAATCATTCTAGAATACGTTCACTGTTTTACTTTTCAAGAAGAATAGAAATTTTCTATATAATAAAATTATTATGATCAATTCAAATAACCAAGAGTGTTTATTTGTTGTTTATTTTCGTTTTCTACAGCTTTAGTAAAATAAGTAGCAATCTACTTACATTGTGTTCCCATACGACTTTATAAGCCGGTGGGTTTGCTCGGACGACACATTCAAAGTACACGTCATCTCCTTCCTCTATATCGTTTGGGTTTAGTTTTGAACCTAACTGTAGCATTACTATTGGCATATCTGTAAATATTGTTAATTATTAAACTTAGTAAAAGTAATAATTCAAATTAGAAATAATAATTGTAAACTTACAATGTAAATTCAGCGACATTGTTGTCTCGATTGTGGCCTCTGGCAATTTCTCATGAGACGCTCTACACGTTAACACGTGTCCGTCGTGATCCATTTTAGGTGTCCATCTCAACATTGATACCGTTTCATTTATGTCCATAGAATTCTGTTATTACAAACAAACACATATAAATTCTATTTTCAAAATTATTTTTTAATAAATTCATTTGTTTTATACTTCATAAAAAGAGATTTATTAGGGATATTTTATAAAAAAAAAACAATTGAAGCTAACTTCCCACAATAGCATTTCGATATTTACGCTTTTGTTTGCTAATAGCAGAGGTGTTAGTATACTAACATTTACACAACTATTTCACATACGAACAACTCTGCCGTTCAACGGGATCTTCCAAAAAAAGCGTTTCTGCAAACAATAGGATGATACGGGGATTATCCATATAAAAATACAGCTCTACCTTTTGTGGTTCTCCAGTGTGTAATTGTCTTCCGTCTAACCACCACGTGATCAGAGCTGGCGGTCTTGCTCCAACAGCACGACATGCTATCTCAGCTGGCTGCCCCACTGACAAAGGTTGTTCTCGTGCTAGGATTTCTACTAAGAGAGGTCGTACTGTCAACAAAATATTAGCTTTCAGTTTATACCAATTATAAACACCAATAGCTATTATACGCGACGCCTGAACTATAATTGTGTAGTGTTGTTTTAAGTTATTCGCAAATACAATTTAACTAATTTAAAATATGATCGCGTTTCGTTTAAAATTGACACTTCCCAAGTTTTAAGACATTTACTACCTCAAAAAGAATTACACAAATTCACTTAATTGAGATAAAAAAAATTATAAATAAACATAACGTACGTAGACTAAATATATCTTGTTATACTAGAATATTGATAACACCATCACAAGGCACTCAAACCCATTATATGTTTTAATAATTTTGTGATCACTATTTATTTATTTATAAAGCCTACCTACAAAATTACATTAGGACTACATATTATAAAAAAGAACTACTATTATACAAACTAAATAAAATTTTATTTATTATGATTGCAGAGAGACAATAAATTAGTTAAATAATTTTGGAGAATAACCCCAGATATTAATAACTACGTAATATCTATATAAAGAGTAAGTTATTGGAAATAACCAAGGGACCTCATTAAATAAAGAAAGTCAGTCATATTCAGAAATGTATTGATTCGTTAAGACGAAACCCTCGACGGATTCACATACGTAAGTGTATTTGAATATCGAACTAAATTTAATCTTGTAATGTAAAAACGTTGTCTATCAAACCTGGTTCGTACAAACTTACATAAACTGCATAAGCATAATGAAAAAAAGTCACATCTTTAAAATATTTAAGTAGGGGGTCATTCAAGTATTACGTAAGCGCTTGAGGGGGGCGGGGGAGTCTATGCTTTGCTTATTTTTGATGACATGGTGGGTGGGGGGGTCGATATCGTGATTACGTCAGCAATTATATCAATAAAAAAAGAATACATTAAAAGAAAAATGCATATAGGTACCAATGATTACGTAAGCATGGGAAGGGGGGGGGGGGGGAAGAGGTTTGCTTACTTTTGCTGACAAGGGGAAGAGGGGGTCAATAATTGTAAAAAATCTGCTTACGTAATACTTGAATGGCCCCTAGGTTACGTTTAGAGTCGAGGTCTATTATCTTTGAAAGCCACTTCAAGAACAGGCAACGATGCTACAGAACGTAATTGGTATATACCCGCACTGTAATAAAGCCTTCGCATATTGTGAAGTTATATAAACACCTTAGTATATAATCATAGGCACTAAATATAATAATATTAAATAATAAACATTAATTATTACTATTGATATACCTAATTTGTTTGAAACTAAGAGTGTAATGAAAAACAACATATAATCGGAGGGTCTACTCAGAGTTTATGAACTTTGAACTATATTCTAGATTCGATCGGAAGCAAAGCTATTTCGTATACAGCAATTAGTCTTCTACGTCATAGTAGATTTATGACATTAGTATCAAATTAATAATTATTAAATTAATAAATATACTACATATATATTCACATTTGTATTGACGAGTAAAAGCGCTCTATTGGAGCTCAATTACTAAAAGTAAATAAATAATAAAAACAAAAAATTTACATAACTTTAGTGTAAGGTTCCAGACATCTTTAATAATTATTATTATGTTTTCTTTCCAAATCAATTGATTCACTTTCCAAGTTGAGATGGTTTCTAAAGTATATTATATTAATTCAAAATTAGTTCGGAATGTTAGTGTAATTACAAGTAATAATTTTGATAATTGCGTTGTGTTTAAAGACACGATTGATGTGGCGGAATATTACATATTAATATCGAATTAATTATTTTACTATTATTAGTGAATGTCGTATGTTTAGTAAATACACTCGCAGTTTGATGTAAACACACACTCGGGATTCTAATTCCTTATTTATGTGACGTGACATAAGCAACGGGTTAGGTGGAGTATTTAGCAAGAAATTTATCATATTCTATAAACAATTGAACGTGGATTCCAATGTGCGTATAATATAATTAAATTAGCGTAAACGGTAATGAATAACAAATAAATAACAACATTTTATTTTTACTATGTATTATGATTCTATCGTTTTAATTTAGTCTGGCTTTCGAATCGAACTGTCACAAATAAAACGGATCCGCTAGCAATCGGTATCATGAATTTTTACTAACGACTAACGAGCACCAGCAATCTATCAAATGAACGAAAGATCGAGACGTTCGAAAATTAACAAAAAGTATCTAAAATATTGTAGTTCCAAATCCGCACGCGGTGGCACTGCTCAAATTTCCATACAAATTGCTTGAAGCGAACTCGTTCGAAAGCCAGACTAAAATTCGTGATAAGCCCATTGATCGCGTCTAAGACTACATTGGAGGTATAAGTCAGCCTATATAGATATACCTATACGTTGAAATATATTTAATTTAGTACTTACAATATAGCTTGATCTGTACGTTAACCCTTAAAGGTGGTACCAAAGGTGTATTATCTGCAGTACACGTATATATTACATCGAGATACTCTCGCGTCAGCCTTGATATCGTGAGGTCTAAAGTGGATAAACGGGAACCATCTTCTAAAGGAGCTAAAGTCTGTATAACTTTATCTTCCCTCCACCACCTTACACGAGGCATTGGTTTTCCTGAAAATAGTGTTTTGTTTTAATCTATTGATTGAGTATTTAAAGAGATCAATTAAAATCTGCATTTCACTTAATATCAATCGAGTTATGTAGTAAACATAATATCTTTAAAAAAATGACCAATAACTATAATTCAATGCAAACTATCTGAATTAATTTTCAGTTAAGCAACCACGAGATAGTCTAAGGAATATTAAATTTCAATTCACAGCCGTCTAACCTCCCTAACCTCAAATGGAAACCAGCCATTAGGGGTTACTACGAACACTTTAATGACCAATCAAATCGTCAGAAATGTTCAAGCGACTTGACCTTTGACTTGGATGCCGTCTAGTGGTTTTATGCATCGTCTGGTCTTAATTAATTGAATTTCCTCTTGATCATTATTATTCAATATATATGCATTTGTTAATAACTGTATTACTTCCTATTCTGAGGTAAGAAAAATTTAATTTAATGTATTTTAAAAGTTAGTTTTTATAATCTGTATTTCGTAGATTTTCTCTTTATAACGATAGGACAATAAAGCAACATATTTTATGACAGACATTTTAGACAACTGCTACCCCAGACAAATATCTGCAAATAGCAGTCGCCTCCACAATGCCGGCCTGAAAAAGGAATGTATAGTGTTAGGATTGGCATGACATACTCCTTCCTTTATACTCCATTACTTCAGTACCGTTTGGTAACAACGTATATTGTTGTTTAAAAAAACGTAAATTTTACCTCCACTTACAACACACGACAATTTCAGTCTTGAATCTTCATGATAAGGGCCAGCTATGCCGTTTACTTCTTCTCCTCGTTCATCCAAAATTTTCGGTCTTTCTGGTAACTCTACAAAAACAATCTACATTAATATATCTTCCTATCTCACGATTCATCACACAAGCTTCCTATTACTCAGTACATCCAAGTTGCCCGTAATAGGATCAAAATCACTCGAACTTACTAAGCATTAAGGCCAGGCCATACATGTGTATATAAAATAAATATAATACATATGTCCCTGTGGACAAAGATTTTACAGGAAGAAAACTCTCTAGTATTTTAATGTTTATTATTTAGTCTATATAAAATTATTTAAAAAAAAAAAAACAAATGACTTTAGCACTCATATCTTATGAACAAAAAGTGCTTATATATTATTATATATTGACATTAAAATCATCTCCGTGTAAAGATAAATTGCATATACTCTATAAAAGCCATGAAGCATATGTTACGATAGAGTTCGTATATTAAAATTTTAGTATGACGTATTTATTTGGATTGCAGCGAGATTCGAGAGTATCTCTATGCATGTTTAGCTTTACATCAGCTAGAGTGAGATCACATGAGACTCACACTGGAGAGAGAAAGAGAGACAAAAGACAATCGATAATTATTGTTAATATTGTTTTATTAAGCGATAGTCAGTTTCGTTATTAAACAGTTTCAGCAGAACGTCTTAATAGAAATAAATTTAAAAACACCACGCACGAGAAGGAATTCAGCCATAATTGAGTTACCCTACATTAAACTTTTTCGTCCATCCCCCGGTATATTGCAAAAATAAAAGATTTCGTCGCACAAGATCGTTGTCTTGAATGTCCCGGACACGAATTACTTTCGACCCTAAGCAATAAGCAATCTTATTACCATTATTGTGATTTTTGTTGTAACACACTTTTTACAACATTACATATTTTATTAAGAAATAATAATTAAATATATTGACTACGTTTTCAAGTTAATTATAAAAATATAAAAATGCTCTATTCACATATCTCTAGAACTAAACATATGTTATAACTACTGGAAATATACTGAACGTGGCCTGTCTAGACCTTAAAGTACATGTAGTAAAGTAGTTTTGGGTCTTACAAAACTGAAACCCTAAGTGAATGGTACTTATCATCAAAAATATATAGGTACTAATAAATAAAAAACTTGACTGGTATTATTGAGAAACTAATTTCGAAGTTGTATATTAATAAACCGCAATAAAAGCAACAAAAAATTAATAAAACAATGTAGCCTACGGTTCAGTAGCAAGCAAGCACAAGCTACTAAAACTTGTGCAAACATAAATTAAATTTTACTTAACAGGTGTAGAGTGCATAAATAATGCTCCCTAAGGCTTAGAGTGAAGTGGAAGACATCGTGTTTTAGTGTACATTAAAATTAAATTAGGAATGGCATGAAGGAGATAAGGACAATCGCTGGTTTCGAGAGAGGTAGTAAGGATCGCTGATGGTTGCAATTCGTCTATAGTCTAACACTTCTTCGTCTTTTTTGGCGAAGGAAAAAGCCTTAATATAATTATAAAAGACTGATTTATATGTATTTATGAATAATCATATTGCAATGTAATATTACGTAATATTTGGTTGGAATATTTAGATGTAACCTTATAATCTCCCTTTGGTAGGTATTTTTTGCAGCATTTTAGCCCTAGGGTTCCGCGGAACACATTTTCTAACAAATTATTTTTTAAAGTATTTCCAATAAGTAACATTTCCAATAAAAGGTATTTGATGAAACGATTTAAAATTTGTTGGTAAATAAGCAGATAGCACGGAATTACTTCAACCCATACTGTTTCTGGTTAATCTACGAAAAAAATAAAAATACATTTAAATAAATATATTTTCATTTTTATCGAACGCTCAAAACTGAATTTCGGATCGTTTAATAAAATTCTCTATAAAGAATGGATTCATACGCGTCCAAAATACAAAGCATTGACCTGTATAACGTAAATGTAACGTTTTAATACATCCAAAATGTTATAGAATGGGGCCGCGGAGTATCTCTATCAGCAATGTTTATTGGGTTTATTTCAATTCGACCAAAATTTTCGTCACATTTTTTAATTAATATTTCATTGCGAATGCTGTCCATCTAATAAATATTATAATAATAACGTGAATTATTTATATCTACGGTTAATCATTTACGTCCTACTAGTTAAACATTCACTATAACAATGCCAAATTTTCATTACAAAACCAATTTCTGTTTGTTAATGTCTTTTGACATTTATCATGCGAATTTAATCTTCAATGTGTTAATTGACTAAATTGAATTTGTTTCTATTAGGGTTTCTATCAATAACAAAAAGTAGAATTAATACTAAAACCGTGAAGTCAGTATCTTTTAAAAATAATATTAAAAGGAAAGACGGTGGCTTATAACACTTGCTAAGCGATTGCTCGTCATGAGTTTAAAATCTATTGAGATACTATATATTAATTGTATTGTTGACATAAATCTAACATATAGTTATTCCTAGAAGTATCACATGGGAAGCTTTAGAGAGAATAAATCATTATTAATCGAAAAATATGACGTGTCAAAATTGATAAATGACGAACATGTACAAACCCGTTAGTGAAGTACGAATAGTCCAGATATTCATGCAATAAACTCAGCTACTATTTGGCTCTCGGCCGAAATAGGTGCACATAAATTTAAAACGAAATGGGTGTCGCGGAGCTACTATGACACTCATGTAAAGGTGAAACTTTTATAACTCAACATTTTCTTCGTTTTTATTAGCTGCAATTTGCGTTATTAAAAACCGTTTGAAAAATTCAGATTTAAACATGTTTAATCATATTACTTTTTATTGCTTAAATAAAAACAAATGAATTTTTGGTAGTAAATAAAACTATGTTAGTAGTGCAGAGGAATATAAGTACATAAAAATATTGAAATAATATATAAATGAACAAAGGTTCATAAAATATTGAAAATTCAAAGAAAAAGTATTTTCATTCACTACATACCGAATTCAATTGAATTATAAATATAAAGCAAAATGAATGCTATTCTTTGCCTCGAATGCAATATAAAAGGCAATGTTTCAATAAGCTTTTAAGTGGGAAATGGTATCGTATGCAATGAGATCGTATGGTCCCAAGTAGTACTGTTTCTTTTCACTCAGTTTTGCGTACCAAAAGTTTTCTTGGTGCCCGTATGTCCTCATTTTATATCTGTAGTATTATGACTATTTTTAAATTAAAATATGATTTTGAAACTAAAATTAAAGATTTATTAAAATGATATGAAAATAAAAATAAAATAATGACGTGATATAAAAATTTTTGTGGGTCACAAAATAGTGTCGAATTAAAACAAATTATCCGAGCAAGTCCGAAATAGAGTGCAATAAATTTTAAAGAAAATGGCCGTGCGGAGAAAGCATGACAGTCGCGCCCACACCACCGCCAGGTAAGTGCACTGCTATTTTAATAAATATCTTAGCGGTGAGTTCAAACATGTAAAGTTCCATTTGAAAGATACTAATAATTTATAAAGTAAAATGTTCTAACTGCATTACATAAATGAACACATATATGTTTAACTTGTAACTGTCTTGTTTATAGACAGAGCTATACGTTTTAATAAATATGTTTATTAACGTTTATAGACTTCTCTGTAAATTGTTATAAAATGACAATAGTTGATGTAAATGAAGATAAATATTAGTTGTAAGCCTAAGTACCTATTCGTTAATTTTAATCAGGTACTTCAAAAAGTATTACAAAATATGTATATATTAGATGTCCTAAAATATGAAAATACCTAAACAATTGAATACAGATATCATTTATCAAAAATGAAAATTAAGCGGAATTAAGTTCAAATTCATAATGTTTTTATTTTATCAATAATTATGGGATCAACACCTACTTTAATAATAGATACATTTTCATAGCTTGATAATGCTTTGATTGAATTTGTCCAATAGTATGATAATCTGTATTTCTTCACAGATCTTCGTGTAGAATATTTTCTATTACGTCATTTAACTAATATGCGATAAAAAGTAATGTAGGTAAAAGAAGAATACTCATAAATAGAGTTAATTTTACGTTATAAGGGATGATGTTGGTAATGGATCTGGCCGTAAGCACGCATTAAAGGTAAATAATGATCATTAGCCTTATAAAAATGATTTAATATAATAGCCTTTGAAAAATACATTTTGAGCTTTGGAAAAATTTTTCAGGCAACCCAGAAATTACAGCGAGTAAGACGTTTTACCTGTTACTGTGGGTTGCTTTTTTTTGTTAATTTATTACAAATTTTCAATAATATGCGTATTACTAATATGATATATACTTTTGTCGAAATACGCTCTGTATATTTATATTTAATAGGCTATAGTTTCAGGGGGGCTACTCAGGCGCACTTCGGACGAAAATACGGACGTTTCCTACTCAGAAACACTTACGTAATCATTCACGAAATTACGGATTTGACAGCGACGTCACGACCGATAGGCCACACAATGCTTATTTTACAGGACTTTTTACGGGCTTATATGTCAAAATTCACGTAAACTATAGAAGTGACGGCTGTATCACGAAACTTCGGATATACCCGAGTAGCCCCTCAGCTACCGTATTGACACTCAGTACTTTACTGGTGACATAATCGTGTGACAAAAGTCATAGTTCTATATGGGCAATAAATCACGTTTACTTACAATTAAATTTAACCTCTTGATTAGAAAACAATAAAACGTTTGTTAAAAAATTAAGGGGAAACCAGTCTGATAAACGTTCAAGTTGAAAACGTTAATAACCTTTAATAATGTTTCAAAGGAGAGAAGTTTTAATTAGATTTACAACTCTCCGGTTACGTAAACTTTTCGCGCTATATCGATTTACTTAAATCGTAGTCAGTCAAAAGTGTGAGGAATTTATAAACACATTAGATTCATACGAAACGCCTTTAAATACTTCAATATAATTATACACTTATATAATTTACGTATAATACATAAACCAATAAACAGAGATAGGCAGAGACTATGAAACAATCTTCATTTATTTATTTATTGAGACCATATCATTCATGTACATCTCTTACGCCTAACCCACATACATAGTTCTTCTTCCATTGCTTGACTAAGAAGAATTTTTTATAGATTACTTACCAATGACATCTAATGCGACTTTATAATTTTTTGTTGGTGAAACTTTAAAATCAACTCTACATCGATATAAAGCTCGGTCCTTTGCAATAATATCTCGTATTCTTAACGCTGAAGGTGGCGCTGCATGCCATCGTGCCCGCCCGCCCAATGCATCGTCCGCCCAATGCGCCGATGGACCCTTAACGCGCCCGTCAAAACTGAAACATGTTTCATGATTACATTTGTGCATGAACAACTGTAATAATACAGAAATTGCAGTTTTGTTCAAAAGTTATTAATTGAATTTCGTCTGCATTGTTTTTGGAGATTGCTAGCTTAGATTTTTCAATTTAAAACTGTTTTGTATTGAAATACGAGTTTACTGAAACGATATTGTGTGCTATGTTTGTTTATTCTGCTAACAATAAATATTGTTTAAAATATTATTAACAATACCAATATTCCATTTGTTTTGATTTTAGTAAATTGTTTTATGCGTGTCGTTTTACAGTTTTTTTTACTTAAAATAAATAAATGTGTGTAGTATGCGGGAAGAAATTTTGTTTGGGATTTATTTTTTAATTAATATAATTTTAATTAAATTTCATATTACTGTTATAGATACATACAAATTAGTATATAATTTATTTTGATAGCTTTTGTTAAACTGCTTTTAATAATTATAGTAATACGTTTAAAATGTATGTTAAATGTTGGTGCGAAGGCTTATTCTTATGTTATTTAGCGACTCTACATTGATATGAATGATAATATACTAAACAAAAATCAGATAAATGCAATGTAAGATTGCCGGTGTGTAAAGGGGAAGTAGTGAATAACCTATTGATCAGCAGAGCGAGAGCTGGATTTATGTAGTCATAGGAGTTTGACAATTCTTTATTTATTCATTTATTTATTTGAAGCATATGGTGTAGTTATGGAAATAAAAGTCCTTATTGAGTGTGATCATTTATCGAGCTTGCTAACGACTGACAGATAATGGGGTAAACACATACCATTATACAATTCATAAAAGACGTTTACATAACTACCCTGCAATCATAACTTACATATATAACAATATTGGAATGCCAAATTGATCACAATTACTATATTAACAAAATGGAAATAAATGATCCAAAATTACGTACCCATAGGTTTATCTAATTGGGAATACATTTCTATATGACTGTCCAAAAACTGGTATTTTAACGAAAACACAACTTATTGTAAACGTCTGTGAGATATACATATATGTAATATACTAAGTATATATTATACAAATATAATACACATAGAAGTGACGTGTGCGTGAAGGGTGTGCCGCCCTATCTCAATTTTCCGCCCCGCATCAATTAATAGCACCATATAACACAATAAAGCCCTTTACAAGGGAAGTGGAAGAACCAAAATAAAGAGTTCTCACTTCGAGGAAAACAAGTAAATCGGCGTAAAATAAAACAGTAGAAACACAATAGCTGGGAATAAGGAAACAAAGTTAAAATCCTCTGTGTACCTACTGTATGTAGTACATATGTGTAGTATTATTGATGCATTTGTTTTTCTTATAATAATAAGTTGCATCTCACGAGAGAACTATTATCACAGTTGCCTATGCCAGTGATTCTCAACCACTGTGCCGCGGCAAATTTTAGATATATAATAAATTAGATTTAAAATTTTTTAAACTTATCTTTTTCTTTGTGTGCCGCCAAATTTTGACATTGTTAAAAGTGTGCCGCAACAAAAGAAAAAGGTTGAGAACCACTGGCCTATGCTATTGAAATACTGTAGTCTTCAGGGTTATTATTGCTCATACGAAAACAAAAATCAAAACAAACAATGCATTCATATGTACAATGTACATATTTAAAAATAATCACGGTAACTCGTGACCGTAGGCAATAAATAACAAAATACTAAATCTAAAATAATTTCTCGTGAAATGTAACAATCAACATTGTAAAAAATTACAGAAGCAATTCGTACCTCGTTCAGGCAAGTAGCAATAATTACTGTTAGCTATTTATTTTCTTCAAAAAAACTCTTAACCCAGTTTACGCGAAGCAGCTTAGCTTTATTGAAATTAAACCATTTTGTGTCATAAATATTTCATAACAACTGTGACCATTATTTTATTTAATAAAATGGGATATTTATTATTTTTCAACTAAATATAAATGCTATAAACCCTTTATCGTGACAATGATGGATTGAAATGGATTAAAAATATTTTAAATTAGTTAAATCATGTTCGCAAATAACCAAAAGACAACACTACGTTTATTTTAAAATAACGTTATAAATTTCATGATAAATGTTTTTCTACCTATTTCCTAAAACGTATTACATTCACCCCACTTCCACTACTCGCTTAATGTCCTTCTTAAAGTAAGTTAATATAAAACAATATTTTCCCCACAAATCTTTTTGTCACAAAATAATCAAGTACTCTATAAAATATTGCGAATGTTCACTACTAGACTACGAACGTGAATCTAGGCCAATAATGCGATTTACGCAAAAGGAAAAATAATTTCCTTAGCCTTTGTTAGTTACGATTGGTACGTGTATGGAATGGATGGTCCATCGGATACGTATTTTATTTCAACAATTCATACTTTATATTCTCAAGTAGCTTTATTATAATTATATAGTGTATTTTCACTTTTCATCTTCAGTTATATGTATTTGAATACAATCTTATATTAGACTTTTGACTAATTCGAATAAGCTACCGATTTTATGCGGGTATTTCAGTTAACGCGATTTTTCCGGAACGTATCCCTCGCGTAAAGCGGGGCATTACTGTAAACACAACAATAAGCATCATAAAGTCTTTTTAATCAATTAAATAATGTTCACAAATAATTTAGGATAATCTTTGTCTATCGATATATGTATGTACTATGTATTTAAGCATGTTAAATAAAATTGTTTATTATTTTTGAAGTTGATGGTCACCCTACTCATAACCGAAGCGGGATTTACGAGCTGTACTGTAAACTCCATCAATCAACTTCGGTGCAGACAGGCCAGCTCCTTGTAGAAAGTATCGAATTTTGTAATTTTCTTTATACACCTCCGATCAAAAATAAAAGAATATTAAATATTATTATTGTTATAGCTCAAAAATACGGAATTCTAAATTTAAATCATTGGAAATTCATTCGGAAAATTTAAAAGTTATTCCATTGTGTTTCAGTACAAAGTGAATTTATATGTTTTCCACAATTTATTGGTTCCGATAATTTTGTTCGCAAGTATATTTTAATGCTCGCTTGTGTTTCTTTTTAACGGGAAGTGATTTGTGCTAAAAGCGTTACATTAAGCTTTCATCCAATATTTGTGATGGTAAACGAAGGAAAGTAGCTATAATTACATTTTTCTTGTTTATTTAATTTTTTTTTTCGCTTTTACAAATTATTATAGAAATATACTTAAAACATTAGTAAATAACAGAAAGGGGAACGACATTTCAATTCAAATAAAATTGTAAGGAGATTTTTAAACACAAAATCGCCTAAAGATCTTTGATTTCAAATTAATCTTTCTTTTACAACATTTTATTTTAATTTTATTTAAAATATGAAATGTGTACAATGAATCGTATCCGAGACTATTAGGACTGTTTTAAAAACGATGCTCGAGCGTGTTTTGTTCTGCGATTATTACTTGAGTGTAGAATATGTGGTTATGTATAGTACGTCGCTCATACCGAAAGAAAAAAGTGAATTATGCTCAAGTTCGCCTTTAAATGCGAGTCATAGTGTTGTAATGGAAATATTCGTATCTTAAATAATAAAAACATTATATAATAATATTTAAAGAGAAGCTAAAATCAAATTATAACGTAAATATATAATTATCATTTTTATATTTTAATCTAATACCTATAGTATTGTCTAGATCAGCCATTCTCAAAGTGGTGTTCCGCGGAACCCTAGGGCTAAAATACTGCAAAAAATACCTACCAAAGGGAGATTATAAGGTCACATCTAAATATTACATTGCAATATGATTATTCATAAATACATATAAATCAGTTTTTTATAATTATATCAGGGCTTTTTCCTTCGCCAAAAAAAGTTGGAGAATGGTCTAGATCGCCTATGAGCAATATTTGCTTAGCTGAGAGTGTAATTTTTATACTTAATCTGGTCGCGGGTTGTAGGTGAGAAATAAGTAGGTAGTAGTGAATAAAAAAGCGAATATAAGCGTTATTTGAAATTTATTAACCTCTCGCGGGCCGGAAGCTGGTGAAGGACCGGATCCGACCCGAAGACCGGGGGTTGCCCATATATGGACCAGATGTTAGACAAAGTTATTAATCTAGTATAAGTTGATTACACTGTTTCGGTTAAATTATTAGATCTTATAATTTAAATCAGCGGTTCTCAAACTTTCTTGTCTTTATTTTCCTTTTATTTGTTCACAATACATTGAACCCCTTTTAATTTGCTTTAATATTTCACTAGAGTATTTTTAAAAGTCTGTATTGTTAGATTACACTCTAGGCTTAAATAAAACAAAAGCAAAAATATACAAGAAAAGAAGTACAAGGTTGTCGTTATTTATAAGTAATAAAACAGAAGTTTGAACTTCATAATTGCATCCATAAGTATTCTAAAGTATCCTCGGAAACAAGTTTTTACATTATAATTGTGGCATTGCAGCAGTTTATGCCCTGATAGGACATCGGCCAACATAACTTTTTGATTCATTGCTACAATTTGTCCCAACAATTTTGTGCTTTATGGACACCGTTTTATTCGGTATGCCTTTAATTTTAATACTCCCGAGAAGTTTTTTAATTATTAATTGTATGAGATTATATGCTAACTAATTAAGATTTTACTATCGCGTTTATTTTGTTTTTATTCGGGTCTCAAGCTAGAGCGAGTCGTACCAGTTAAAAAAAAACAGTAAAATATTAAAAGAAAATCACATACCAATTACTATCTAAAAATACGTGAAGATATTGAGAGATATACGATATATATCGTTAACCATCTATACTAATATCATAAACAGGAAAGATTTGTATTTTGTATGTTTGTAACGAATTGGTTCATAAAGTACTGGACCGATTTCGAAAATTCTTTCACCATTTGAATGCTACATTATCACTTATCAATATAGGCTATATAAATTACAGGAAGAAAATAAGGATCCTTACTAAAACTACAATAACATAACCCAAGGTTGCCAAAAATTAACATAAAATGTCTTTCATCGCATGCGCTGCGAAAACTATTGATGATAGAACAAAAGAATGTTTCATGTGAGATATGAAATATCATAAAACTTCATAGTTCTATATATCTTCATTACAACGCATTTGAAGTCGGGGGCGACAGCTAGTGTTAAATAAATCTATTGCGACTGTTGATTTCGCGACAATAATTCAGGTTAATGAAAATTAGTAAAGTTTTGAAAACTCATTAGCGTCGTTCTAGTTCCGTTTGCTCTGTTGTAGCATATTTTGGGTGAAGTCCAAAAATTATCTCCTTTAAGTACTATTGTTTAATTGCTCTTTTATTTGTGTAAATTGTGTAAATCACAAATAGAAATTAAAATAAAGATTACAGATTTGTTAGTAGAAGGACTGGGACGCGACAGTAAGTCGTAACTATCTATGTAGTATTTTGAATTAGCTTCTAAGTATACACTGCACTACGTCTGATATCAGATGAAAACTTACATATATTGGAGGTAAACGTTATACCAGGTTAAAGATAGGCGTTTCTACACTGTCATTGGCCATCATAAATGAAAGGGGAAGTTTGAAATACAAGCAACGTTGTGTTATACAATTTCAAATCCTAGTTGTAGAATAACACCCGAAAATTGTGCTACAAACTCTATGCATAATATACGTTTGGTTGAGCGGTATTATAAAATATGCATACAGTGTCAGATTGTGATTTCGCCATGAATCTTGTTTGATATTGCAAGCACGCCACTTTATTGCTCCCGCTGGCATATTCCTTAGGTTTTTTTATATTTTGATTTATTTGCTTAGTTCTGTTGAATTGTACTAAAGTGTTCTAGGATCGAAATTATTTCAATAATTTAATCAACATAGATAATAAAACTAAAGGTGGTTCTTGGTACTTATGGTAATAATTTCAGTACTAGGTCAAATGCAGCCTATATAAATTTCTTTAAAAAAAAGAGAATCATATTGGGTCCCACGTGACAGGCAATGCCTAGTGTGGGACCATCGAAAATTATAGTATGTAATATTATTCTTAAGTAAACAAATAAATACATTAAAAAAATGAAAAATATTGACAGCTAAAATTGACTGCTTCACACATAGAAACACTATATATTTATGTTACTAGTATATATTATTATATTGTATTACTGACATTTTTGAAACAATCTTGTGTAAAATTTAAAACGTAATTAGATTGTGTACAAGAATAGCCTCCCTTGTTGGGAGCGGTGGCGCCACACGCGACACGTAGAGACCGTATTATGTATTGTGGCAACTTAAAATAAAAAAAGTGTAAAATGCAAAATCTCGTTGCTTGCACGTCGCTTGAAAATTGAAGGCTCGAAAGTGGGAATGAACTTGTTTAAGGAAAATGTATAGAAAATTGGACTTGGGAATTGAGGTTTTACTTGTAATTTTTATGTTGCCCTCATTCGAGATTAAATTTTTTTTCTTGCAATAAAATGTTTTAAATAATATTTATATTACGAGTAGTAGACAGATTGATCTATCATCTATTACTGAGACCAATTCAATTACTCCATGACTTACCTATAAACTGGTACATCATCCTTATACCAAACAACTAAAAGTAGGGCGTCAGGCGGTTGGGGTGAATGAGTGTCACATGGTAACGTGGCTTCACCACCGGACACTGCTGATATTTTTATACCATCCAATACTTCTGCTGAGCTTCTATGAGGAATACCTGAGGAACAAACATCAAAGTTTTTAATATTGTAGTCTTTGCCTATTTTTAACACTAGAACTACGAGCCGCTCAATATGACCTATTTTTACCAACCGGTCAAAATGACCAGATGACTTGTGCGTGCAAAGTATTAAATATAATTCAATAAATTGATTGTAGAATTGTAAATAATAGAATCGTTTACAAAAAATAACGAGTAGGGTTGTATATAAAAGTCTTGTGAAGAATTTTTGAAACCGGTCATATTGACCGGTTAGTAGTTCTAGTGTTAAAGGTATTGTACAGTAGGAATGTAGGCAACACTGCTTCCCAGATGAAAATTGTCAAGCCAGCGTGTCTGTTCCCATCGATCTGTCATTGTCATCTCGTGTGTGCAACCTTTCTTTGCAACCGAGTGGTTTCTCTAAAATCATCATCGCTTGTGTCTTCGAACACAACCCCGTGTTACAATATTTATTTATTTACTAGTTTATTGTCATGCTTTTTTATTAGTCCAGTCTCCCATCAGCCCACTAATATACAGTAATAATTAATATATTGTAAGCAAAGATCGATCAAAGATTTTTGGAAAAACACGAGGCTTATTGATTACAAGCCCACGGTCTCTCTAAATAGAAACTTAATAATGTAACAGACGTAACTAACTGTAACATATAAATAGAAGTTATTGCGAAATATGTTACGATGTACAGAACTAAAGTAAATAAAAGCAAATAAATTATGTATATGTAATTAATATGGAAATCCACAACCATCCAGACTGATGGAAACACTGATCAATGCAATACATATATTAAAAATAGAACTAAAAAAGTATGTAGTAAAAATATTATATTTGCTCGTTTCTCTTCTGGGAGATGCTGTCGGTACGATTTCTCTCTCGCAAAAAAATTAAAAATATATCATTGGTAATAGCAGTACCTACTCTATGAAATTGCAACTTTTTATGCTCAAAAACTTATATTATGTAAGTTAATACGATTCTATATTTAAATTGTAATTAGAGATGTGCCGATTATGACTTTGGCCGACTAGCCGACTAGCCGATTAGTCGGTTGTAAATAAGCCGACTAGTCAGCCGACTAATCGGCCAAGCCGACTACGGTTTAGGGGATTCCCGTGACGCTTCGTTTACAGCTGATTCGCTGCAATTTCAGTCACTACTGACATGTGGACAAATATAAATAACAAAAAAAGTTTTTTGAGTTTTACAGTTCACTAGTTTGACGATAGTTTCAAATATCATCACGCAGAATTGAAATATATGTCATTAAATATTATGTTGATTTGTTTTTTAATTAAGATACTAATTTTGTTTGATAAATGTCATCAATATATTTTCTTTACAAGGAAGTAACACATACATTTTATTGCGAAATAGACACAAAGTAAGAAGCCGGATAGTCGGCGCTTTTTGCCGATTAGTCGCCGACTAGTCGCCGACTACGATAGTGGCCGGATAGTCGGCTTTACCGACTAGTGGCCGACTAGTCGGAACATCTCTAATTGTAATATATTTTTACAATATCCTGATTTAAGTTCACACTATATCTAGTGTTAAGCTAGAGCGAAGCTAAGCTGCAGGAAACAGTTGACAAACTATACCGGTTTGAGGAGACAAATGATTCGACTACTTCTACTATATGTCTTTGCGAACTTAATATACGGTTTTCTAAGCATCGAAGTTCTATCATAAGAAACTGACAATTCAAACGTGAACGCTTTTATATACAGTTCAAACTCCATGTAACGTCACTCGATTTAACGACAAACTCCCTAAAGTGTCGAAATGAAACACTTGTGTGAAATGTTTTTTTTCCTTTTCTACTTCAGATTTTTCTTCTCTCCATTTAACGACAACTCTCTATAACGCCATAAAATGTACAGTCCCTTCAGTGTCGTCATATAGACTTTATACTGTATTTTCATTCAAACAACCACGTAGACGTTAGACGGTTTGTTCTAATTTTAAACGGAAGTATATTTTTTAGATATATCTCTTTTTATATAAATACTCAATAATAAATAAATGCATATAAGCTTTTTACTCTATGAATGAAGCTGCAAATGACAGTCTGTGAAACCTGATTGTATCTAGTAGTTAATATTTGTTGTTGGAGTGAGTAGAGGGCGCCGTCGTCGTTTCTGCATATTCTTGTATTGATAAATACAATTGTATTTTGACAAGTCCAAGTGTTCCAATTGGAATCTACGCATGACGGATAAGAAATAGAAAATAGAAATATACTGAAGCCCAATCAAAGAAGCCGTCAATAGCGCACGTTACTCTACAATATTTAACCCACATAAAGTAATTCACAAGTAGTAAAAATTCAATGATAAAGAGAATTGATTCAACTGTTAATTGTTTTAAAAAGTTAAAATTACCCGCAGAATTTAAGAGTAAAAAATTTTGTAAAATATTGGCTCGTTAGTATCAGAATCTCCTCGAGCGAGCCGTGAGACCGGAGCGATGTTAATCGAGTCATTTGTCACTATATTTTCCCGCTTGAGAATTCGACTTTGCGCACGAATACTGCCTCCATTATTTCCAAGTTTGATTTCGAAAATAAATTCTTATTAAATTCAATTCCAGATACATTTAATAGCCGCTGTTTTGACAAATATTCCGTTGGTTGTAAAGAACTTTTGGAAATTTAAATATATTTAAGACCCTTGCAATTAATTTGTATTGTTTCATTAATTGTTTAACTTTTAATTGAATACTAAAATTTATTAATGTATAATACATCATTGCGTAAATTACTTTTAGTTAATTCGCGATAATTACAATCGTAATTATGTAAATTATAAATGGATTACAATACTCAGTAATCAAATAAACCTTACAAAAGTGATCCATGTACTTGGATATTAAAAACAAAAACCTCGAATAACTTTCATTATCTAGATTTGTTTTCATAGTCATGTGTCTGTCAACAGATGTCTGTCTACCCCTATACATGGATACATATTGGACTTTGGACTGCAAGAATCAATCATTAGAAAGAGATAACTATATTCTTTTCTCGTCGTCTGCGTTCATTTGTCGAAGTTGAGACAAATGTGAAAAGCTGGTGTGAATGGGATGCAGATATCTCCTTTGCCGTTCACGACACCGCGTTCGTTTCTCTTTCTATCGTTTATATACCTACAGAAACTGTATCCATTTGAAAATCACAGTGTGTTTTAATTTTAATCGGTCGATAACTATTATATATTAAATCAATGTGAGTTTTACAAATATTTTTTAACACAAATATGTTTCCTATTGACCAATATAGATTCAGTAAATGAGTTCCATGATAATTAAGTATCTACGGACATTCGTCTCTTTGATGTGGTAGTGTTAAGATTGACCGCTTTGTTAAAGGGCAATTTTGCAACGTCGTCGAATACCAAGCAAGCATTGAAAGGACCTGAACATCATAATAACTTTGTTCAACGCATGTCGAAGGAGGTTAGGCTCTCCATCTATACAGCTACCCTTGAACGTAGAGATATTAGAAATGGTAATCGGACCATTTGTTACTTGCCGAAGTAGCTGAGAGCTGAGAAATTTAGATGCTGTAGGTGACTCAACGTTAAGGCTGCTGACACAATGTTTTAGTTTTAGCTTAAAAATTATATGTATAGTAGGTATTTATATATTATTATAGTATGTACTATGTGACTTATATTTTTATTGTTATGAAAGGTTTGAAAATGATTGAGGAATAATTAAAATCCACTTACAAACGACGCTTATATAAATTTTCTATCCACATTACTCCAAGATTTTTTTTATAATAGAAACCTTCAAAAACGTTGATATTCTAGACTAAAGTATTATATGTGAACGGCCCTTAGAAGTATCACCGAAAAGTCAATATCTTTGATCGTGTGACAAATTATATAACACCCGACTATTTCACAGTGTAAGCGGCAGGATGTGCTCGCTTGTTTGTACCCTCACGTATTGCTGTATCGCAGGAAGGGCACGCCAGGGACATAGACACGCGACCTGTAGGTACAACTTTACAAATAGTGTTGGGACATCGACTCATAATATTCTATAATATATTTAAATATTCTTAAATGAAATTCTTAAAAACTGAACTAACGACGGAATCAGTACAATTGTTTTTTAAAAACAATTGCTAATGACGAAACATGTATAACGTGAAAATATAATTGATTTATTATACAAATTAGACCGTCGCGTCGGTATTAACTATATATACAAAAAATAATTATTAATATATACATATATATATATTTAAAATAGCTAATATGAAGTACTACACTGAAGCCAGTATACATTGCACGTCACGTATCCCAAGCGAGCAGTTGTATCCAATGTTCTAACATAAAACTTGTACGAATTCGCCAGACGCGATAGCGAGATATTACACTTCTTTTTTTACTTTTATTCTCTTCAATGTTCAATGTAACCATTGTTTCACATGAAGTTGTACGGCTTATAATCGCCTTCTGATGTTTTATGGACTACTAGAGAAATGTCTACAAGCACCAGTCGCTTTCGCTGTACCGGCCTGACAAGACGAGTGTACAAGTACACTGACCAGGTTGACATAGCAAAAAAAAACCCTTACACTGATTGGGCTAGAGCAGTGTTTCTCAACGTGGGGCAAACATCCCACAGGTGCAGGGGGGCAATTTGTTTGTTAAAGGTGGGCAATTCAAAAATGGACTCGACACTAGTTTAACCCTTTCGCTCCGGGCTATTTAAATGCAATGCTAGATTTCGGTTTCAAATTTAACGAAAAAAGAAAATTCTTAAATAATTGCAGAAAATAATTATTATGTGTAATTTCGCTTGACGAGACCAAAATATCAACTGGGTGTTTGGTTACGTTGGGGGGGATGGGGCATAAGAATTTTAAAAAGACTAGGTGGGGCATGGCACAAAAAAGGTTGGGAAACACTGGGTTAGAGAGAGAAAGTAAAGCGGTTTTTTAGGAGAAGAATTACGTTTGAAAATGGGAGAAATCCATTTGAGTAATGTAATTTATTTGCGTGTCATGTGACTTAGATGTTTGTTCTTAAGCTTTCTAATATTAAGTTAAAAAGGTTTTTTGAATACAAAAATGTCAAGGTAACTTATATTGACTGTACAATAGGTTTAATAGGAAAATAGTAGGCAATTGTGTTGGCATTGTAT
Source organism: Tineola bisselliella (assembly GCA_028551675.1). NCBI lineage: Eukaryota > Metazoa > Arthropoda > Insecta > Lepidoptera > Tineidae > Tineola > Tineola bisselliella. The sequence continues at coordinate 50,393 of JAPWLS010002409.1, forward strand.
CAATATACAAAACCATACTAATTCGAAATAGAAATGTAATCAAAGTACAACTGTTTTTTATTAATTGAATAATTTATTCAACGACGCTTTATTAACTTTTCCGATCCCACTGGAACAATTTATTAGTGAAACAAAACACAAATAACAATAAATCAAGTGAAATAAATTTTCAACTGATAACAATGCCATTATAAAACATGTTTGTACACAACAGAATCAATATCCTGTATTCGCTGTAGAACTTCGGTGGCGTTTGCTTCCAAAACTTATGCAAACTTATTCAGTTGCTGTTTCTATATAAACGGTATATTCCTTTAGTGTTTATTCTCGTTATGCATTTGTGTATTTATTTCGGTAATATTGTACCTATATTTACCACGTCTTGCGAATATATACATATTACATAAAATAGAGTACATATATTTATGACAGTTATTCTGAACGTTTGTTTTTGTTGCGGCACACTTTTAGAGATTTCAAAATTTGGCGGCAAACAAAGAAAAAGATAAGTTTAATTTTTTTTTAAATCATATTATTTAATAATATTAATATAATCTTACTATTTAAACGAGCAATTCTTGTATATTTATTTATTTATATATATGTATATTTATGTGTAATCAGGATCTCGGAAACGGCTCCAACGATTTTCATGAAAGTTACAGATTAGGGGTTTTTCGGCCCACGGAATCGAATTATCAAGGTTCCAGGTCCGAGAAAAGCTCGGTTCCCAAGATATAGGATGGGCATAAATCAGCGCCATCTATCTATAATGCCGTGACCGATGAGGGCATCTCTCTTGGCAACGGTTTTGTTGATGACGTTTGTCAAAGCAAAAAAATACAAACTTACTTAAGAAGCAAATATACCTAATTAAACAATATCACTTTGTTTTGCTCAATAAAGTATCCAGCGCTTCCCAAATTTGGTGACCCCGACGTGATGTCAACCACACAAGCACAAGATGAACAAATTAGCGGCGTCTCCAAAATCACATTGAAATTGCCACCGTTTTGGATGGGTGACAAGAAACCATCAAAATTACTACGAGAGATGCTACTACTCGTGAAACCCAACACCAGCACCGACATCATCAAGCCACCGTTGACTCCTGCGTATACCGGCCCACATCGTCATTTCTCGGGGACATAAGACTTTCACGATTAATATAAACGGACAGAGCAAAGTCGTATCTAGAGATCGTTTAAAACCGGCATACACGGATGACTCTTAGGAAACCGTTAGGAAAAGGCCAAAAAAAATTGTGAGATTTTCATTAGGGGGAAAATAGTGTAGGGCAGCCCTATCTCTCTTGGCAACGGTTTTGTTGATGACGTTTGTCAAAGCAAAAAATATAAACTTACTTAAGAAGCAAATATACCTAATTAAACAATATCACTTTGTTTTGCTCAATAAAATATCCAGCGCTTCCCAAAAACTCTTTCTACTCGATACTAGATGGAGCTTTCTGATGCTAGAAATTAATCCGTTCATAAATACTGCTATTTTGTCTTTCAGCGATGCTATTATTTCTTTGAGATTTTTCTAGGATATTTTCTGAAGCTTTACATTGACGAACGTGTTCATATTTGATAGCAACTCGCCGTCCGTGTCAATTATGGTTTTTCTATTCATCAATAGATGGCGTTAGTCGTACTTCTTATAGATAAGTTTGCTACCGGATGCGTTCGCCGTCCGTGTATATTATGGTTTTTCTACTCCTCAGTAGATTGCGGAATTCCTCGTATTTCTTGCGCGGAAAGCAAAGAAGAGGTGTTTGATTTGAGATTACAAAAACAAAAAACCGAGCCAAGCTCGGTCAACCAGGTACTAATAATATTATATATCTAAAATTTGACGACTCACATAAGTGCCGCGGAAATTTCGGGAAATACGAACTCGTTAATAATTCTAACTCTTCCTAATAAATATAATATTCAAAACATGTGAAATATAAAAAAATGTTTTGTTATCGAATTTATATCGAATTGTGTTTATATCAAGAATAGGGTACGAAGAATAATAATTCTTTCTTCGTATTTGAAAACAGACATCTACAAGGGGCAATTGTTCAGTAGACGGACGTAAATTGAAGTGCTTGCCGCGACAACTGCCAGGAGTCAAGACAAATTGTTTTTATTGTTTTTGGGATGAAGGTTCGAAGTAGGGGGTTGAGAAAAAACTATATTCACTATATACTATTTTACATTTGAAAGGTTTTAATACTTCAATTGAAAAATCGTGTAGTTTTATATAAAATTTAATTTCAAATATACTTCCATTCTTAGCAAGCAAAATAAAACAAATAAAATAAAAATGCACTTATACAAAATGCATATCTTAAATCAATACTCCCAAAAAAGAAGCATTCCAGAATTTCATAGAAGAAATTCAGCGAGAATAATTGGTGTGTTCCCCACACGGGTAAAGGGGTATAACCCGAATCCCTATCTCTACGAATTGTCACTTTTTATCCTTTGTCCGTAGACTGCAATCACCCGGTCCACTGGGCGAGTTAATTAATGAAATCTATTAACCTTTCTTTTGCTTTACCCACTAGGGAATAGATTTGTACAGACGAGTCCGCTTTTTTCGTCCAGTTACAATTAATGGTATCTACAACGTTTTAGTTTGAAATCGTTTTAAAATTGGTCTCGTTCATTTTGAATTTTTGTTTCTGTTTCCATTTCGTATTGTTTGGGATAAAAGCTTCTTGCATAACGATTAGGCGGCGTATAATAAACTACTTCCTCGCTGAGTATTGCCAGACGAAAAACGTTAAATATCCTTGGATTCGTGCCGGCTGCTAATTATGCTATCGCGATAAAACTGTATGCATATTACTTAGTAGAGTTAAGTGTTAATAATTCTGTTTTATTGAACCATATTTCGGGTAATATTTTTTTCACATATATTCCTCATATACACGTACCTACACTCGGAGTTATTTTATTTATGTTACCTTATTCTTAATTGTTTAAATTAACCCATTACTTCCCACTGTCCTATTTTTAGGACAGTGGGAAGTAATGGGTTAATTTAAACAATTAAGAGTTTTATTTTGTATTGTTTCTAATGAAATTCGTATTTGTATACTATTTTTTTTTTGATGAAATATTTTTTTTCCACTGAGAAACATATTTACGTGATTTTCATGTAATTTTTTCTAATTGATCATTTTTGTTGCCTCAAAAAAAAAAAGCATTATTTTCCGATTTTATATACCGTAAAAGAAAACAGTAAAAAACTTCAAAGTAAACCTACATAAAACTGATTCTTAGTCTTCTACCAAATATATAAAATATAAAAACAAAAACAAAATATAATTTTTATCCCCATTGTCATACTTTAAAGAACAAGCTGACTCAGTGTTAAAATTTTTTTTTTATTTTTATTTTTTGGCATATTATTTTTTCTTAACGTATTATGAACTTAATTTAAAGATTTCACCAAAAAATTCCAATGTTTTCGACGCTTGGGAAGTAATGGGTCAATTTATATTAATGTACAGAAGAGCACTATCTACAGAAATATAGTCCCAGGACTAGTTCTGTAGATAGACCATAATTATTTCTAGGGTTTTGTATTTTTGGATAAATAAAGGTTACTAAATATATAAAATATTATTAATAATATGATTTTTCCCTTTATGGTAAGGGTAAGCAATAAGGTATTTCCAAGAAATTGATATTTTTATTTTATTATCGAGAGGTACGTATGAATACTTAAGTATTGGTATTTACACAATTTTAGTTTTTATGAGGTTGGTAAAAGTTATTTTGAGAATGATAGAGACTTCCAATGTTATTGTAGTCACTTGAAACCTCCGACATATGGTTCATTCTACGGCAATTTGGATGTAAAGGATCGGGACCTCCGGAAAAGGAGAGAGTATGAAAAGGATATTAACTTTTCTCCCGAACGAAAAAGTCACCTCTTAGCAGCTAATAATCCAAGTTATAAGAGTAGCGGTTCGCGTAAATTATAACTTCCATATTCGTTTATATAACTTTAGTAATAATTAGAGATGTTCCGACTAGTCGGCCACTAGTCGGTAAAGCCGACTATCCGGCCACTATCGTAGTTGGCGACTAGTCGCCGACTAATCGGTAAAAAGCGCCGACTATCCGGCTTGTTACTTTGTGTCTATTTCTCAATAAAATTTATGTGTTACTTCCTTGTAAAGAAAATATATTGATGACATTTATCAAACAAAATTAGTATCTTAATTAAAAAACAAATCAACATAATATTTAATGACATATATTGCAATCTGCGTGATGATATTTAAAACTATCGTCAAACTAGTGAGCTGTAAAACTCAAAAAACTTTTTTTGTTATTTATATTTGTCCACATGTCAGTAGTGACTGAAATTGCAGCGAATCAGCTGTAAACGAAGCGTCACGGGAATCCCCTAAACTGTAGTCGGCTTGGCCGATTAGTCGGCCGACTAGTCGGCTTATTTACAACCGACTAATCGGCTAGTCGGCTAGTCGGCCAAAGTCATAGTCGGCACATCTCTAGTAATAATATTATGCGACAATGAAATATACATACATTGTAAGGTATTAATATTTATTCAAATATAAAATTTAAAAAAGGAATAAGTATTTAAAAAGTGTCTTCACTGACGCAATATTTTGTTTTTTCTTTACAAATTTTAAAGGAATTTATTTGGTAGTCTTAAATTAATCAATATAAGCCCAATATTAATTATTAAGTATTATTATTAAGTATTTTTAATTAGTTTAATTAAGCTAACAAATAACCTCAGATGTCATTAAATTATAAAGCAAATTAAATTTAATTAAGTAAAATTTGTAATTATACAAGCAATATAATCCACCGTTTTCGCTGATATTTAGACCACAAACTTAAGCTACCGTTTGAGAGATCCTTTAAAATTGGTATTCGGATCACGTAGAGACCAAATATTTTCCGATTTCCCGCGGACGGTCAACCCAGTACGTTTTCAGGTGATTTCAGTACTTTATTTAGTTAAATGTCTACGGGATTTCAATTTAAGCGTGTCCTTTGGTTATGTAAATCGAAACCGCGTTTATATTTGTTGCCTTTTTATCAATTATTATTGTTATTATAATATATTTTATTTTAAGAAATAGGAAAAACAACAGATTATAAGTTAAAGAATACAAAAAATATCTCTACTAATATTATAAATGTGAATGTGAGTTTGTTTGTTACGCAAAAACTACTTAAAACTTTGTACACATATGTTGTTTGGAGGTACTAGAAGTAACGTAGGATACTTTTTATATAAAAAAAAAATGTTTACTATAGTTCTCAACTGACTATAGTTTCAGCTATTTGGAATCATATTGATTCATTTCTATTGAAATGATCTCTGATACTTATTTAATTACTTAAATACGAGCGGAGCTGCGGGTAAAAGCTAGTATAAATATAAAACAAACATAAACTTATAATCCTATTAAAGTCAAACACAAAATAAATATAAAATACAATAAACCATTAAAACAATAGTTACCTTAATGCTAGTTTCTTGATTATTGAACGACTCGGCGTGAAAATATCAAATTCATCCGATATGTCGTTATAATTTAGTGTTTGTTATTATGATTCTTTAAATATTGTTTAATACTTTATAGTGTATAATTTTTTTTTCTATTTCTTCCATTGTTTATATAAAGCTATTTTAAATATTATAGTGTTTATATTGTAACTAGCTGTTGCCCGCAACTACGTCTGCGTAATAATGAATGAAATAAATCTAATAAGATTTATACAAACTTTCATCCCCTATTTTATCCCCTTAGGGGTGGAATTGATCAAAATCCTTTCTTAGCGGATGCCTACGTCATAACATCTACCTGCATGCCAAATTTCAGCCCGATCCGTCCAGTGGTTTGGGCTGTGCGTTGATAGATCACTAAGTCAGTCACCTTTGAGTTTTATATATATAGATAGGTTAGCCCAAAGTAAATGAATAAATAAATAATTGTGAGGTCGTGTGACCTGAACCTATATAATGTCTATGATCTTTCAGAGACGCCTATTATTTTATATCTCTACTAGCAATAAATGTAGTTATTAATTATGTTTATGTGTATAATAACAATTGTAATTGTAATTAAATATGAGGACATTGTAACGGATTGTTGCTTGACACGTTATTTGAAGCAGACAGTATATGAAATAGTCGATTGTTATTTATGTATTACTATTTTGTATATATACATGTTTAGGCATCTTTAAGGGCTGAAGAAGAACAAACTCAATCCGCTAACTATATACATTCTATTGTATATCCCTTAGTAATACAGCGGAGAGCAAGTACCTACAGCGCCTTCTGCCAGATTAGTACGTCGCTACATATTGATTTTATATTTAATATTAATGTCGCGTTTAAACTATGCTGTCCTCATTTATAATTTGGTTGGCATTTGTTCGTTCTATCCTGTGGGCTTATCACGAATTTAGTCTGGCTTTCGAATCGAGCTGTCACAAGTAAAACGGATCCGTTAGCAATCGGAATCATGAATTTTTACTAACGACTAACGAGCACCAGCAATCTATCAAATGAACGAAAGATCGAGACGTTCGAAAATTAACAAAAAGTATCTAAAATATTGTAGTTCCAAATCCGCACGCGGTGGCGCTGCTCAAATTTCCATACAAATCGCTTGAAGCGAACTCGGTCGCAAAGCCAGACTAAAATTCGTGATAAGCCCACTGGTCACAAGAAGTTGTAAGGCTTTCGAAACGGCAAAATAAAATAATAAAAAATAAACACGATTCTAAATTTAAATATTATTCGCGAATAATCCAAGATAACATTACATATGTCCTATTTAAAAAAAAAACATACCGTATGAAGAAAATATTAATAAAAAAATTAATAATGAATATCACAATATTTACTAAATTCCGAAAAAACGCTTGCTTACACATATAGGTATTAGATTTAGAAATGAAATTAGCTCGATTAATTAGAAATATAAATTTCATATAATTGTTTGTAACTACTAATTATAATAATTATGTTTAATTATAGTTTTACATAACCAATTCTTGGAAATCTGTTCAAGTTGCGTGCTTTCTACAGCTATAGTTTAATTCCCTTGTTTTCCTGTTTAATTCCATTTATTTTATTATGTATCTAAAAATCAATCACGCTCCAACATGTAGATGAAAAAGAGGAAACGCTATTCTGTCCTCGACTTATCGATTTTTTTTGTAGCGACCAATCACGGCCTCCTAATTTTAATTACAAACACATAATTTGAATGTTTAATTGTTTTATTTTTTTAATTTAAGAATTCATAAAAATTATGCTAATTAGTATTGAATTAGAATAATCGATAGAAACACGATATTGAACTGCATACAGTATTTACCACTTCATAGACACATTTACTTCTACCTAGATTATTTACGTTTTATACTATGTGTGCTTAAGTAGAACCTATTATCGTTCCGGATAAGTTTGTTTTGAGAACTTTGTGTTCGGATCAAATGTATCTGAAAAGGAAACACTCTCGAAAATCATCTTTAACGCAATTACGTGTTAAGTAATAATACAGAAATTCCATCACACGCGAGATCGGAAAATACTACAAGTATACTTCTCAAGTTTCCTTATCTTGTTACGAACTTTCCTGACACTCGAATCCCAAAATTAGGTGACTCGCTATTTCCGTAAAGTTGTTAGCAATTACATATTCCTAAACAACCAGTCGTATGGGAAAGTTTTGTCGTCTTCAGAGAGCCGAGGCTTCGTACTCTCTATAATATTACATTAGTTGAAACATCCGCTTATCTAGGTCGCCGTAGCAAGAATGTTTCGTATAACGCAGTGTTTCCCAACCTTTTTTGTGCCATGCCCCACCTTAGTCTTTCTAAAATTCTTATGCCCCCCTCATGTAACTAAACACCCAGTTGATATTTTAGTCTCGTCAAGCGAAATTATACCTAATAGTTATTTATCGCAATTATTTAAGAATTTGGTTTTTTCGTTAAATTTGGCACCGAAATCTAGTATTGCATTTAAATGATCCGAAGCGAAAGGGTTAAACTCGTGTCGAGTCCATTTTCGAATTGCCCTCCTGTTGGGAAACACTGTTATAACGCGTTGTCCCATTTCAATGAGAACTTTATAATTATTCTTGCACCTAAACGATTCCGAACTTTGTATACATATTTTTGGAGGTACCTACTACATAGGATACTTTTTATTTTAAAAAATATATAATATTATTTTTTACTATAGTTTCCAACTGACTATACTTTCAGCTGTTTAGAATCATATTGATTCATTTCTATTGAAATGATCTCTGATACTTATTTAATGATTTAAATGCGAGCGAAGCCGCGGGTAAAAGCTAGTATAAAATAAAATACAGAACATTGCATTCAGTATTCCCTATTGTCCCATTGAACACAAAAAGAATCTATTTTAAAACTCGACCCACGCAAATATTGTGTACAGAGTTCGTGCTCTATAGCTTTATAAAATATCAAAGACAAACTCAATTTGTGCTAGTCTGAGCCGTCCCTTGAGCGCAGAACTGACTTGTAATTCATTTAGGGTCCTGCATCGTCAATAAGTAATGACTGATTCTGCGGTTCGAAACTTTGACTTCATACCTTCGAATGCATGGAGTAAATTTAATTGCGATAAAGTTAGCTCAGAAAGTTCTAATATAATTTCGTTCAATATTGCTACATTATATACATATAGCTGACTTCACATACTATATTCATTATTGGAACAAATGTGCTTAGTCCAAATTGACATGTATAATTATACCAGCTTTTACCCGCGGCCTCGCTCGCATTTAAATCATTAAATAAGTATCAGAGATCATTTCAATAGAAATGAATCAATATGATTCCAAACAGCTGAAATTATAGTCAGTTGGAAACTACAGTAAACAATAATTTATTTATTTTTAATAAAAAGTATCCTATGTTACTTCTAGTACGTCCAAAAATATGTGTACAAAGTTTCATGATGATCGCTTAAGTAGTTGTTGCGTGAAAACGTAACAAACAAACTTACATTCACATTTATAATATTAGTAGGTATACATAATAAGATTATATTGGCTACAGTTTACTGTAACGCTACCATGTACAAAGTACACGTATAGATGTGATATGGTGCATCAACGTAGACTGCATATACTTCGATTTAATGTGTCCGTACTAAGTCAGTCAATACAGTGTCTTAGTATGGACGTCTAAACAGTATCTCTTCGATTAGTTTGTCTAGCTCGACAAGCTATGGAGAAAATGATGATTCTAAAAAAGAGTAGATCTCTACAGTAGAATTAAAATCGTATTCAAATACAAAGATAATGTTTTCACGATATAAAGGAAGTCATATGCTAAATCACGTGGGAGTTATAAAGTAGATTTTATCATGGTAAGATTCACTTACACTTGACTAAGAAGAATTCCCAATAGAAAAGCATTAACATTGAACACTTGAAAGTTGAACATAAAGTTACTTTTGAACCGAAGTTAGTTTGAATTTCAACGTATGCGTTCGGAATTCAAATAATTGCATTCAACGTCCTTCTTTGAAGTTTTATGAAGTTTGGAGGACGCTCTAAACTTTTCGCTGTAGAACTTGAATTCGTATCTTAGTTAAGAAAACTAGCATCGCCTGCATAGTAATGGCTATTATGAATATGCTTGTTGGATTCCTTTGTTATCACTAACTGAATTATTAAATAGTTTTTACAAAACTCTCTAATGTTTAATATATTTATTTAAAATTACAATTTTATCTATAAAGGAATCGATGCATAATACGGAGGTTTTAGATTGCAAAGTAATATATGAACTTTAAACATTAGACTAAATATCTTTAAAATATGTATATACATATAGGCTATATAATACTCGTACAATGCTGGGATATGTACTATATATATGTGGCTTGGTGTGAAATATTTTCACTGAAAAATTATTTTCAGTGAATCTGTAGCATACATAGAATTAAAATGTACTGTGAACCTAAAGAAAGTTGATTAGGTATAGCACGGAATAATGAAGTTGTTGGCCGTATCACCTGTCAGTCTACATTCCCTAACCCCAAAATTCCACTTGTTGCCAGTTTTGTTTAGACGTACCCATTTCCAATTAAACTTGTCAACTCGTTTCACAACATTCCTAACTTTTGCCTTATTTAAATTGAAATTACAATTTCCCGTTTAATTGCTTCTTATTCCGCTTTTCAGAACTGCTTAAAGATGCCTTGTTTATGCCAAAACTTTTCGCCTCACTCTTTATCTGAAGCTACTGCAATATAAATTTGCGTCTTTCCCTTTTCGTCATAAATATTAAAGTTACAATTAAATTATATTATTTCACTTTATATTCAATCTTTGAAGGCTCTTCAATTCAATTATTACTTATTAATTGCAATGTATAAAACTATGGAATAACCTGTAATCGATTGTTTCAGGCGTTACTTTGCGGAAATATTAAAGGAAATTATTTAAAATTATTTTGCTTATAATTCCCGCTACATTATGTATATGAAGGAAAATAACCTCCACCAACATTCAATAACTTGTCTCAACGCGTGGCACTTCACGTGGCATCATCAGTGTAATAATTTTAAATAATTTCCTTTAATAATAACACGTGTTGGTTAGGTGAGATTTCTTAAACGAAAGTCCTAAGCCCTTATTTGAACTGTGGGCTTATCACGAATTTTAGTCTGGCTTTCGAACCGAGTTCGCTTCAATCGATTTGTATGGAAATTTGAGCAGCGCCACCGCGTGCGAATTTGGAACTACAATATTTTAGATACTTTTTGTTAATTTTCGAACGTCTCGATCGTTCGTTCATTTGATAGATTGTTGGTGCTCGTTAGTCGTTAGTAAAAATTCATGATCCCGATTGCTAACGGATCCGTTTTACTTGTGACAGCTCGATTCGAAAGCCAGACTAAATTCGTGATAAGCCCACTGGTATTGCAATCTACTCGGTTAACTTGAATGTTCGGCTGTTGTAACGTATGTCATATCTGTACAGTGTGTTCGATATATGAATGATTTGAACTTATCCAGTTATTTTATTACAATCACTATATAATAATATCTACTAAATTTACTTAAACATAAAAGTATATTTATAAAATCTAAAAGAATCCTTTGAAATAATGTTTCTACTCGCAGTTCTACGCTCACGTGGACTCGTTTCACCGATTCCGACATTGCTTCTTTTAGCATTTCTAAAAGCAAAATGTGCCTACTACACTCAATGCCTTTTAAGCATTTAACCCTCCATTTACTTGCGTTGAGAAGTATCGGAAACATTGACTTAATTGCCAACCCTCTCGCAGTTGTTCAGTTACTGCGGCTCAATTTAAATATATTTCGGAATGGATTTCAAAAGCAAACCTCTTATTTTATAATGCATAGAATTTTATTTTCATCTATGTATTTTCGGTTTCTCAAACCTACCCGTAGATGATAATAATTTTTTTTTTTTTGAATTATATTTTATATTATTTTGTTATTTATATTAACATATTTTTATGTTAAGTTATATTTAGAATATAAGATGAAGGTGCAGCGCGAAAACAAACCAACACTGGTTTTTGGCGCCAAGGCAACGGATTGTAATATTTATTTAAAAATACACGTTTTATCTATTTATTTATTGTTTATATATCACCGGGTCCTATTAATAGTCAGATCTACACAATCGCAATTTTTCAAGAGAGCGATTTAAAGTTGTTATTGTGCATAGTTTGTTTGTGTAGATTCTTCGTTGTTGTATTGAGTATCTCAGAAATCATTGAAATTTTTTTCTCATGAGATAGAGAATTATATTTTAAATCTATTTCATCAAAAAAAAAAAAAATACTTAAATGTTAGTTCCGATTATGTTAATAGGACTCGGATGTCTAAAATAAATTAAATGTCCACAATTAGTGCGTTTCGATTGATAACAAAACTCGGGATAATATGTAATATTTACAAATGCACTTACTAGATCACACAAAAGCCTTCGATGTTGTTCCCTTATCACTTAGTGAACCCTTTAAAAAATGTCCCTTTAAATTCAAGGGTGTTCTAACTCGAAGCCACCAATCCATTATTCAAAGGCAACACCCGACAGACGTTAAGAGAATTTCGTCGAATAAACACGCCGCCTCAATTATATTGCTAGCCTGATCGTTTCGGATGCTAATTTCCTGATTCCTGCATAAATTTAACAATCTGCGAGGTACCCGTTTGTTGTTCTAACCCATCAGCCCTACTCAATATTTATTAGTTGACCGTAATTATATATTTGTTATTATTTGCATAGAAACTTTAATAACCACCTGAAAGACTTCTTCTTCTTCTCACTACCAATCTCTGCAACTGCTATTACCGACTTTCGTTAATAGAGATGTTGATTCATGAGAAAGGTTCAAAAGTGTCTACATTTATTAATGTTATTTAACACTAAAACTACTAACCGGTTTCAAAAATTCTTCACAAGACTTTTATGTAAATCCTTACTCGTTATTTTTCAATTCTACAATAAATTTATTGAATTATATTTAATACTTTGCAAGCAAAAGTCATTCGGCCATTTTGACCGGTTGGTAGAAATAGGTTATATTGACTGGCTGGTAGTTCTAGTGTTAACTTTTGTAGCACTCTAGTCTGTTATGTGGAGGTCCTTTGTTCGATTCCCGGGTGAAACAGATTTTTTATTATTGAATAATTATAAATATTTACATAATAAAGTAGGTACGTATTTATTTTAACTAAAATTAATTTTAACGAGATATTTATTACTGTAATTTACGGAGAACCTAACTATACCTTTCTCAAATATAATAATACTACATTTTAAACTGAACAAAACTAACGTCACAATTCGTATCGTATCGGAATAAATACAGTAAACGAATTCACCAATAAAGTTTCATGCGTAATTAAACAGAGGAAAACTCCGTGACCCAAAACATCCGTCCCTTGTTACCCACATACAAATATCACTATATCGCTCTTTCGGGAACAGAACTTCGTGCCTTGTTTAGCCCGACACCATTCAACTAGATTATACTATGCTAATCAAATATTACGTCGGTTTATTTGCTAAAACTCAATAACTCCGAAAATTAGTAGACTGACTGATGATAGTTATTAGCTCAGTCTACCATTCCGGGTCCCCACCAATTTCCAGTGTAACATCCGTGAAATGATCTAGTCGTCTTTCGGGATCAGCTTGGAAGTAGGCGGGTTAAAATAAGCTTTCCATATTAACTTGATACACGCTTGTCTCGAGTCGATATAGTCTAGCAGTCTACTAGATGCACTGAAAAGTGCCGAGCCTCTAATATAGATGGCGCTATAATCGCAAAATTAGCCTCGTAAATAACAGCTATTTTAACACTAGATTTACCAGACCAGTCAAAATGACTGGTCTTGCAAGATCAAATTAAAATCCCTACTGCGTGTAACATTTTCTTTAATTTTTCTAATCTTCTTTAATTTATAACAGAAGAAGAACAATTATTGTAACAAATATATACTTTTTTGGTTTTGGTAGAAATAGGTATATTTAGGCTGGTAAATCTAGTGTTAAAGCACATTTTTCATCCATTAGTCTCGAAGTGACAGTCGATTGAGTAATTGCTAATTTTTCGATTATAGCGCCATCTATATAAGAGGCCCGGGACTTTTCAGCCCATGTAGTATATTAATTCAATTTGTATGTGAGATCAATTTTCTTCATTCATTGTCTGCATTATTGTTTAAGTGGTCTAACACGTGTCAGATTACAAAAAAAAATAATTAAAATAATGTATGAAATATAATTTATGAACCTATTCTCTTATTAATCACAATATGTTATATACATACTGTAGGACAGCGGTTCTCAAACTTTTTTGCCAAAGGAAAAGCCTTATATAATTATAAAAAACTGATTTATATGTATTTATGAATGTAATATTACGTAATATTTAGTTGGAATATTTAGGTGTAACCTTATAATCTCCCTTTGGTAGGTATATTTTGCAGTATTTTAGCCCTAGGGTTCCGCGGAACACCACTTTGAGAATGGCTGCTGTAGAAGAACTAGTGGACTGTATAATGTATTTTTGGACTGTAGAAAATAGGTAAATTGATCACAAAACGCACTTAAGCTGCGGAGAAAGAAAAGAGAGGACTCACCGCCCGCACGTGTAATTAGTCACTGGCTGGTCCCCTGGCGTGCTAAAAATTGCCTTTAATTTGATTGGCGCGGGAAGCAGTGAGGAAAGGACAGCAGGGAGCGGGGAGGAGGAGATTTAAAAATGCATTTGGCGCGAACACATACATACACTCATATGTCGATTGACAGCACTGGTCTAAGACCTAATTCGGGGACTCGTCTTCCAAAATTATAACCACCAAAATGTTCTACTAAAATAAAAGACTAATATGAGAAGTAAAATTATCATTACACTGTGTTTACTAGATATTAGGTAGCCCTAGATGTTACTCTATCCTTCTATTAGAATACATACCGTGAAATTATGCTAATTTTATTCTCTTAATGACCAACATTTTAGAACAATATTATAAGATATAATACAAGGCGCTTACTTAGCTTTATATAAAATTGACTACTAACCAAAATTTAAAACAAACTCTGATAGAATTACTTACGACGCGTTTCTACTGGATTCTGCTATAAATATTAATTAATGTTTGATATTATTGAGGAAAAAAATTAATATTCGTTTTTAGTCTGGTTATAATTTTCTCTCGTATTCATTGCACGAAGAGACCTTGTGATAATTACTCTGTATGTATTTATTTTTATTTATTTATTATTAAATTAATTAAAAAGTGACTAACACTAGGCAATGCCCGACACGTGAGGCCCATAACTTGACTAACTATATGACAAAAATCTGTTAATAATTTTAAATTTAAATATTTAATTAGATATTGTTATTATACATTACAATGTGACGTCACGCATATATACATAGGCTAACTGCGTAACACATACATACATTTTATATGAGTGCAAAGAAATGAATTAGTTTATTTAGGCCAGCCGTCTGAGGTATTATAAAAAAAAAACTTTTTCATATAAAAATGTCTTTTTCAAAAGGCACCATTGTAATACTCGTAGAACTCGTCTCGCGGCGTCACACCGAGGCTTTAGCTGAGATTTATTTTTCTCTAGCAGCGATATAAAACAAAGCTGACTCATAAAGCTTGCGAACACAACGGACTGTTATAGTGGCCCCTGATGTAAATTTGAATGGGTGGGCGTTCGTTATGAAAGTTTTCTTTTATTGTAATTTTAGTTTGAACTAAATCTGAAAAATATGTTCCTATTTTTTATCATCTATATTAATTTGTATTATTAATAATAATAATAATAAATACTTTATTGCTTTAAAAACATAATAATAACAATGCAGACACAAATTAATTCATAGGAAACAAATTTAGAGCAATTGGCGATCTTATCACTAAAAGTAATTTCTTCCAGATAACCAATTGTCATAGGAGAAACAGTAATGGTATTGGGTAATGCAGTTTAGATAAATAAATATTTATTTTTAAATTTGTATTATTATTATGCAGGAAGCACGTCCACTCTCGTCCGTGGTCCACGTAAAAATGACGTGCGCCCCACCACCGCGAGCACGTGATAGGTGTACACATATGTAGTTACGATTAGAACAAATCTAAGTATTATTTTCATGATAAAATCAAAGCGTATTTAATTCCCGTGTATTCACTGTGATTATAAACTAAATTTAATTATTATAATAGTGTCTATTGTTAACATCTAAAATGTATTATAATAATATTCCAATATTATTATATAAATTCAGTTTATGTTTTGACTAATATACAGATTATAATTAAATTTTAATGTAATTTTGTCAAATTGATTAAAATAATATTAATATAAAGTAAAATAAGAATAAAAGAGAAATTTTTAAGTATTTTTTTATAGTTTTTTGGAGATACTGATGTGAGATGATAAAGTAGATTAAGATGGATTAAAAATATAATTATCACAATGCATTGTGGCAATAGAAAGAACAGAAGAAACAAGAAAGATGACACTGACAGACTAAACGTCAAAACCTCAAATCTTCTTAAATAAGTATTTTCGGCTTGTAGAATCGACCGTCACAGTTTCATCTGTGGGCTTATCACGAATTTAGTCTGGCTTTCGAATCGAGCTGTCACAAGTAAAACGGATCCGTTAGCAATCGGGATCATGAATTTTTACTAACGACTAACGAGCACCAGCAATCTATCAAATGAACGAAAAATCGAGACGTTCGAAAATTAACAAAAAGTATCTAAAATACTGTAGTTCCAAATCCGCACGCGGTGGCGCTGCTCAAATTTCCATACAAATCGCTTGAAGCGAACTCGGTTCGAAAGCCAGACTGAAATTCGTGATAAGCCCACTGTTTATACATTAATTATATTAATAAGGATAATGAGGTAAGCTACTGAAACAAAGCATGTAACAATAAAAAACGTCAAATTTAACTAATGAATGTCTACCAACAAACTATAATGTCCTTGGCCCAAAACTGGACATATTATCTAATAAAACTATAGCACAATGATGTAATAAATTGTGCTCGCCTGGGTTATGTTACAAAAGATCACGCACTTTTTGTTGTAACACCAACTACGTGGCTCTTTTTCATGCAAAACACGACCGCCCCCACACCCAACCCGTTTATTTTGAAACTGAACAAAGAATAGCAATAAAAGACCTAGGAGAACGCATTCGTAACACAAAAAGGCCGGTTGTATCACTCCAAATGCTAGTCAACGGAGAAAAGGGAATAATGCTACAGAAATCAAGTTATTGTTTTTTTATTCGAATGTGCTTTTTACAATGTTCACGTCTATTAATTTTGTTATTTTATTGTTATAGAAAAGTTATATGACAGAGACACGCCTTTAGCCCCGTATAAATAATTATAGCTAGCTAGTACTTCTACTTTCGACTTATTTATTTATTTATTTATAAAGCCTACCTACAAAATTACATTAGAACTACATATTATAAAAAGGAATACTATTATATAAACTAAATGAAATTTTAATTATAGGATAGGACGGCATGCTCAAGGCGATAAAGGGATAGATACTACACTTCTAATAAAATTATAAAAATACGTAAAAATAAAAAAAAACAAAAACTAAATAGAAGTAAGGAAGTAATGTAGGTTATTGCTTAGAGGCATTTTTAATATAACCTAAAACAATAATTAATTCATTGTTAAATTTTAATGTATGTAACACACAGTTTTAAAAAAATCTCAGTAGATATAATGTGAAAAAAGTTAAAATGTGTAGAAATAAGAGCAACGGCGTGAATGTCGCTTGGGGTCGTAACGCAAAATTATTACTGTGTAAAATCTGAGGCCCGGACGCCTCCAGTAAAACCCTCGGGCGTAATATCTCTTTCACCTCTGCCAAGAAATACATCTATAGTTCAACAAAACTTGTTTAATATTGATAAACAACACTACGTGAATTGCAAGATCAATGTTTGTTTGCAAAATTTATCACAACCTTTTGGACAAATATTTATTAGTTTATTTTTAATAAGGTGACTTTCCAGCAGCCATTCTCTAAGTGTGCTCTCCTCGTAGGGCTCCCCTAGGGCGAAAATACTCCAAAAAATACCTACCAAAGGGAGATTATAAGGTTACATCTAAATATCTATATATATAAAACTCAAAGGTGACTGACTGACTGACTGACTTAGTGATCTATCAACGCACAGCCCAAACCACTGGACGGATCGGGCTGAAATTTGGCATGCAGGTAGATGTTATGACGTAGGCATCCGCTAAGAAAGGATTTTGATCAATTCTACCCCCAAGGGGATAAAATAGGGGATGAAAATTTGTATAAATCTTATTAGATTTTCGACTGATTGAACTAAATTAAAAATTGACAGATATGTGGTTAATAACTGGAGCAAGTTTTCAATAATGACCCACGACAGGAATGGTGATAACTACTTAACACACGTTAAACAAAAGTAAAGCCACACAAACTAAACCTAATTAATAATAATACTTCTTAACGGGAGCGAAGCCGCGGGCAACAGCTAGTAAATTAATATATACTATTACCTACACGTATTGTTAAGGATAACGCAAACATAACCGCTCAGACCCGATTTAATTTTCATAAAAATAAAATTTGAATAGGATATTTATTTCGAATGGGAATAGAACTCGTGACTCGCTGACTACTCCTGGCGTTATATGTATTTATTTAATAATAATAATAATAAATAATACAGGAACAATCAATTATTTAAATATTCAATAAATAATTCGTTTATTATGTGTCGTTTTCTTTTTAAATTTCGTTGTGATTATTTCCGATAACGAATTTAGATTTTGTAATCTCTTCTTGGGGTCTTATTGTCTCTTCTATATTAGGTAATATTTGAAAAAAAAAACCGTTAGTAAAAAAAACACGCAATACTCCCATCAGCGTTCAAGTTTCATAATTTAAAAAAAGAACTAATAATTTAATAACAATTGTTTTTTTTAAAACAACTATTAAATTAGGCGATTGTAACCAATCAATAAGAGTATATAAAAAATTATATACGTGAATGAGGGTAGTTTTAATAATGGACATTAAATTATATGTACTTAAAAGCTAAAGTAAATATTACGTTAAAATATTACTCTGTAATAATATTTGTTGCGGCCAAAGCCTCAACAAAAGAAAAAAAACTAATGTTGTCTTTGGTTTTTTTGACATTAAGAAATATAGATATTTTTGGAAGAAAAGTAAAGGGTGTTTTTTCTGATTCCTGAACCGGCAATCCAGGGCATCATCCCCCAACATTGGTCCATCGAGCCGCTAAAAGGGAATCAGTGATACGAGAATCTACATACGGATATTCAAATCAAGATAAGTCAAAATAAGTCAAATAAGCCAATTTGACTTATGACCAATGGGACGACGAAGTACCATTTGATATAAAAGAGTCATGGTTGCATTTCGTAAATAATTTAACAAAAATAAATAATATTCGAATTCCACGCCACGTCATTTGTAAACAGTTTATCAATATTGAACTTCATATTTTTACGGATGCGTCAGAGTGTGCGTACGGATCTTGTGCATATATAAGATCAATTAATCAAGACAATCAAATATTTGTAGGATTACTTTGTGCAAAAAATAAAGTAAGCCCGTTAAAGCCATTAACAATACCGAGATTAGAACTGTGCGGTGCCTTAATAGGGACGAGGCTCTGCGAGAAAATAAAAAATTCATTAAGAATTAATTTTGATAACATTTTCTTTTGGACAGATTCCACTATTGTCTTAGGCTGGTTAAATATGGAGCCGAACAAATTGCAAACATTTGTGAGGAACAGAATTGCAGAAATACAGTCCACTACTAACAATTCAATATGGCAGCATGTTCCCACAAATGACAATCCGGCTGATTATTTAACTAGGGGTTTGAAGTGCGACCAGGTTAACAACTGGCATTGGTGGAATGGGCCACAATTCCTCAAGGAGTCAGAGTCGTGTTGGCCAAAATTCATGAATGTGAATCAGAAACTGCCAGATATGAAAAGTAATGTAACATGCATGATATCTGGTGACGTCACAGAACTATTTCCTTTTTATAAATTTTCTAATTTTAATCGTTTACAAAGAACAATGGCATACATGTTAAGATTTATACATAACATTAAAAATAAAAATAAAAGAAATTCAGGTATTTTATCTATCCATGAGCTACACACGGCGCTTAATAGATTGGCTTCATTATCACAACAGGAATCGTACCCAATTGAATATAAATACTTAAAGTCAAATATGGTTTTAAGTAAAGGCAGCAAATTAAATCAATTAAATCCATTCTATGATACAATTAATGAATTAATAAGAATTGGTGGTCGGTTATCTAATTCTAATTTAAATTACAATAAAAAATATCCAATTGTAATACATAAAAATCATTTATTTACACAATTGTATTTTAAATATTTACATAAAATATTAATGCATACGGGGCCGCAACATTTGTTATTTGAAACACGTGAAAAATATTGGACAATAGGTGGCAGAGATTTAGCTAGGAATATTGTTCGTAATTGTGTTACATGTCAACGATTTAATGCAAAACCGGTTCCTCCATTAATGGGGAATCTACCAAAACATAGAATGGAACCTAGTTTTTGTTTTGAAAGCACTTCCATCGACTATGCAGGTCCAATTATGATGAGTAATAAGAAGGGACGAGGATCTCGACTTACTAAATGTTATATCTGTATTTTTGTTTGCTGCACTACACGTGCAATACAATAAAATAGGGGATAAAATAGGGGATGAAAGTTTGTATAAATCTTATTAGATTTATTTCATTCATTATTACGCAGACGTAGTTGCGGGCAACAGCTAGTTCCCACATAAAATTTAAAAACAGTAATACGTACATAATTATATGTATAAATATTACTTAATATTACATTGCAATATGATTATTAATAAATACATATAAATCAGTTTTGTTTTTTTTTCTTCGCCAAATAAGTTTGAGAACCGCTGCTTTACAACATTTATATAAATCTCTAATTATAATTAAGACGCATAACGTTAACAATATTATATATCAAAATACTCAATATATATTGTTATTTTATTTACAAATTTACAAACTAATACCACAAATAAATGTCTGCAGGCAACAGGCGTCTCGGCTATGTCGACCTGCTATGGTTGACAGTTATACACAGTTATTTTTTATCTCAAAAAAGCAACTAAGCTACTTTATGGATTGCGTTTTTATTTAAAATGTAGTAAAAATTGGAAGAAGTACTGATAAGCATTTACTAGGAGAAATATAGATGAGAGAAGAATAGTAGACCCTCTATAAACTGTCTCACCCAAAAACAATAAGTTTGTGGAATTATAAAGCAATTTTTGTAAAATTTCAAACAATACATTTTATCCAAAGTAATATTCTTACATTTTCGCCACATGCATGTAGTTTAATAAACTTTATGACTACCTTAAAAACAAGTCTAAAGTCTCCGACAAACTTTACCTTCGCTAAAGATTACTTTCACACACTAGAGATAAAAATATGCATAAAATTTTCAACTTTATTACCAACCGTATTAAGAGAGAGGTTTTGTTACAAAACCATACTGTTTTTCTTATCGAAGTTTTTACGCGTTTATTTTATATTGAAGTTTTTTACTTTCGCTGTAAAATTTATATGCTATTTATACAGGTTACTTGTAAAATAATATTCATAAAGTAATTCCATCTGTATATTCTCATTCAAAAGCAAATGTATTTAAAAAAGTGGCTCATTTACAAGAAGGTGCTTCCCGCATGCGGGAAAACAACTAATGTAATTTACTCGCCTGAAAAACCGCGTGCTTATACTCTGTATAACAAACTACATCTGTGTATTAGAAACTAGAACCAAACTTCTTACAAATCTCCCGCATCCCGCATGCGTTAACTAACGACCATTGTGAATTTTATATTATTATACATAATACTTAATTGTAGTAATTATTGTTTATTCGAGAATGTAATTTGATTAATTTAAAAGAGATTGCGCGGCTTACGATCGCGGTTTATTACGATTATTTTAATCTGAGAGCTTTTTTTGCAAATATCGTGGCCGTGATAAGACGGAGGGCTTGTTTGAGTTAGTTGCCATTTTACGAAATTTAACAAGACTAGTCTTTGTTGATTTCTATATTGATTAGGGTGGATTGTACAGATTTTGATAGTAGAAACAAGGTTCAGTTTGTACATGATTGGGTCCCAGGTGCTCGATAATCGCCTTCCGTCTTTAACATTGAAGATGCTCTAATTACTGAGAATTCAAGACCGAATAACGTAATTCGCAACAAAGTTTCGTATAAACACTTATGTATAATAAATACATTCAAAATAATATTCTCGTAAAATTTCAGCTACTCTAAGTGAAAAGTTGAACACACTTAAAGCTTTTAACAATTTAATATTGTTTTGTATTATTTACACTTACACACAGTTTTTTGTAAGCTTCTGTGAAACTGAAAGTCCCTTTAACAAAGCGGTAAAATTTTCAGAGTTTAGTAGAAATTTCTTTATTTCATTTATCCTTATATGTATAACTTCTACTATCCCAAACTATTATTTAAAATTTTTATACTAGGTATTCTTAATTACCATCATATCTTCTTTATAAATCATTCAATTTATTTGTGAAAATTAAATGAAACTATAGTTGACAATCTTCAAATGGATACAGTTTGGACTTTGGACTGGAAGAAACAATCATTTGAAAGAGATAACTATATTTTTATAGTGTCGCCTACATTCATTTGTCGAAGTTGAGGCATGCGTGAAAGAGATGCAAATATCTCCTTTGCCGTTCACGACACCACACCACACCATCGTTTCTCTTTCTATCGCTTATGTACCTACAAAAACTGTATCCATTTGAAAATCGCCGTGTGTACACATATTAATGAAATTAATATGTGCAAACATACACAAGGGGATTTTGTTTGTGTAATATTCCGAATATCGATCTGATCTGATATATTTTAATCGCTCAGTAATTATATTCCAAGTATTAATGACAAAGATTGTGGTTAAATATAACATTTCGTAGTCGCATCCACTTTCCCTTTTTCTTTTATCACCTAATAACATAAAAAAACTACCGCTTAAATAAAAAGCTATACGGCCCATAAATAAAACATTTCGCTTCCAAGTTCTTTCTAAGCAATTATTTTACGATTCGAACATTTGATTGCAGAGAAATTAGCCTTAATAACTCTTTTTGATTCAGGAAATGAATAATTACTCGACTTTGAAAATTACAGTGACCGTTGTTCTGATTGAATTGGAATTATTATTTCAACTAATAACATTTATGTATTAATACAGAATGTGACATAATATATAAAAATATAGTCGTGTTGAAAAGGATAATCTAAGGATAAAAGCACATTGTTTCTCTAAAATTCGACATGAATATATTTTGATACTGTTTGTGTATATTAATTGGACTATATCTACTTATGTCAATATAATTAATATTATTCAGTTAAATCAATTAAATTCTAATAATAAAAACATAAATATATATATTTTTTTAATTACTACAATGACTCTTCAGTTTATTATACTTGTACTTGAAAAAAAAACTACTTGAAAAACAAAAGATTACTTATGTACGCATATATTAATATATATGTCTTACTCATAAGTAAGATATACAAGTAAGATTTATTGTATATAGTTAGCTGAATATAGTAGGTATTATATATTACAACAAAATAAAAAAGACGGTAGTTGTTAAAAGACTAAATTTAAATTAAAACGGCAGGTTGAAAGCAAATATGTGACGATAACTTGGTCACGGTCAAACATTACTGACAACTACGCAGAGCCTGTTCATAAATCATTTTCTATTTGCTTAAACTTGACGTCAAGTTCGTCCCAGAGCAAATTTCATATGAAAATTAATGGCGTCTGGCTACCACGTTGCAGATAATAGTGACTACTTAAATATTACGTTTTAATCTATATTTGTAATAAAAGGTTTAAACTCGAAATGACTTTATATGAAAAAAAGAAGAAATATAAAACAAAAACAGGGTCTAATAATAGAAAACCGCCTAAAATATTAACCTGTAAAATTAGGATTTACGGTTTTCCTGCGTCGATCATCACTCTTTCCTTCTTATTACCCCTAAGTCTTATGCGGCTTTGTACGAAAGAGTTACCATTCTTTAAATAAATACGATTGTAGTATCCAATCTAATAATGAACTGCAGTACAATCTCTTTCGCCTCGTTAATACTAATATAACCAATGCTTGCTCGAACCATTATTATTTCAAAATACAAAGTACTTTACCAACAGTAGCGCCATCTATTCGTGAAATAAAATTCTATAACAATACTCAAATAGTGACGTCACTGAACATGTCCCCTATTTTTGTTGTGCTCGTTTATAAACTTGCTAACTTTTTACTATAAATAGAGTTAGATATTTTGCAAGGAACTAAGTTAAAGTGTACATTCGGCTTCTGAAGCCGGCACAGCGGATACGACTTATGCTCTGTGGATGAAGTTGTCCAGTCATGGGTTATAAACAAATTTAAAATTATATCGAGATCGAAATAAAATCGTTTTAAAGAATAACCCTACAAGGAAAATTCTGGTTATGTTTTATTAATAAAAGTTTATGTGCTCCGAGAGGTGTATTCTTTATAAGGCATATGTTATCCAAGTTAGTTAAGTTTTAACTTGTGTTTATGGTGTGGTTTGTATTAAGTAAAAACATAATGTATCAACATAAAAAACAATTTAAAGACTGCGAGTTACTTTATTTTTGAACATTTCGATGTTCTGAAAAAGATATTTATATTTTTTAAAGTTAACAAAAGGGCTATTGATCGTTTTCAATTTCTTTATTCAAAAATAAAAGTTAACTATATCTGGTAGTGTTTTTTTTTTTACTAAAACATTACAATTTTCTTTGTTTAAATTTCTTTCTGTAAAATGTATAATATAATTAAATCTTTATTAGAAATTGCGTTACATTATGAATTGAATACATTCGTAAGCAACTAGTATGATGTAATATGAATGAACATAGACATTTGAAATGCAAGTCGAATACCATCAAAAGAGCAAAGTGAATTGTTAGATAGAGCTCAAAGCAATGCACTGACTAATCGAATGTGTTTCCATTCGGGATCACCGCATTGAATATCTAGCTGTATGTATTTAGTACATATATATATACATACATGCGATGGAGAAATAGTGTGTTCAATAATTATTTGCGAAGGAAATGAGCTTTGTGATTCGTGGAATAATAAATATATGCATTTAATTCTAACCTCAAACTGGGATATTTTAAGGTATCAGAAAGAAGGACAGTATATATTTGATTCAACTTGGAATCTGGGTCTTCAAGATGTATATATAAAGCAACATATAAGCAAGGATATTATTATTTTGTTAATTTGTAATGAATTTATTATTCAATAACCAATTAGTTTTATTTGTGTGAGGTAGCAGAATGTCGAAGTTTTTAAAATATCTGGAATAAAATTAAATGATTCAGGTTTTCTAAAAGGTTAAATATCTTTAGATAAACTCTACCCGGGAATAAACGTATACATTTTGTTATGTGTACGTTCATATAATAAAATTATGTAAAAAAGCATTGTAAAACACATTCTAAAAATGTTTATTACTCTTTTTATGTACATAAGTACATACATATGCAATTTTCTTCAAATTTATTCACACAACAAATTAGATGCCAACAAAAACAGACAGTAAAACCGCACTCGAATCATGGCATAACGAAAATTTAACACAAAAAGCTTAGCAGATCGCGAGAATGTCGCATAAAAGAAAAATGTGTGTAACGATAGCCGGTTCTAAAAACCACAATAATTTACTCGCTTTTTTGTTTTTTACTATGATTTACACTATGTTTGTATACATTCTATTGACAGTCATAGTACAAAAACACGGAAATTATTTGCCCCTTGACATACAATGACGTCTCTAAGACGTCATTTGTTTCAACTACAATGGTGAACTTCGACGTTTCCGAGACGTCAAGAAATCTCTTAGGTACATACCAAGCAGTATAATATTATTTCTTTATGTAGACAAGTAGTCGATATAACAGTGATCTCTCATGATATTTGCGGAGGCTTTAACGCGCATTTTATTCATATGTCAAGGGGTTGGGTTTGATCCAGTCATTTTCTTTAAATGTTGTTCCATTCTAATTCTGGAGAGGGTTTCAAACTAACTAATCTTGGGATTGTATTTCTGTTATTGAATTGTGATTGTATTTAAGGTTTCTACAATTAAAATTAATGTCGCATTACCCAAAACTTTTGTTGATATTAAAATATTTCTAATTATGGTTCGAACTTAACGACGCATACAAAGAAACAGATAGTGAGAAGGTATATGAAAAACCTTTGCGGGAAGGTAACAAAAGATTTATTAGGCGGGAATTTTCTTGTCGCGTTCTTGTCCTTCCTTCTGTACTCGTATCAACAATTTTTACGCCATTCCAACCTTTAAACGCATGGACAATAAGGACAAAAATTCTATTTAAAAATAGCAGCTACTTACGTTATTCGGCTTACATTTTGTTCTCACAAAATTGGTTTATTAGCGAAAGGGGACGCAATGTGTTTACACAAGCCTCGTCCTACTTTCTGTTGATTAAATATTGCGGAAGGTGCGGTTTTGATAAAATAATTCGCTACTCGATGTTATCACTTGATATTTGTTAAGTGTATTGAATTTCCCGTGTTAGAAAGTCAGATTATGGTTAACAGCGCTTCTTTCTTTCCGGAAAGCCAATCTCTTTTAGTTTGCGAAGTCTTTAAATTGTTTGAGAACTTATAAACTACGGTAAACAAGGAATGAAATACTAATAAAATAAATAGTATTTTTTTTTTCACTTTTTAACATGCATTTGACAGAAACTGATAATTAACTAATCACAAAAGCGTCATCAAATATGTACATTACAGTATGTTCATTATTTTAAGTATATATTCGACAAGTTTTTTTTAAAATATATATTAGTTTAATACTGTAGGTATTTCCTAAACTTTCAATAGTAGGAAAGAATTTATGCGGTTTATATAGACACGTGGGATTGAAAACGTATAAAGTAAGCCGTAAAATATACTATAGAATTGTAGAGTGATGTTGTTGAGTGCTTGTAGATAACTTAAATACAATATCTCACAAGTAATATCTAAAGGTAAAGAGAAATGAGAGTCACAATAATCCCGACTGATAATAAAAAAACAATTGAAGTTTTTGAATTTTTTTTTTTATATATAAAAATCTTCAAATATATTTCGCCACAGAATTAACTAGGAAAGTAAAATTAATAGTGACGAAAATAATTACCAAATGTAATGTAATCCTTACCACTTGTACAAAACTAATTACACGAGACGACCCTAATACCTAAAACCAAACCCAAAAGTCATTAATATCTACATTTTCAATAGAGATAAATCCCCCTATCTTCTCGTATTTAATAGATATTTTGCTCCTTTCATTCGGTTCATTAAACGTGTTAATATCAAGTGACACCAAGGTAAATTACGCCGGAGATAAAGTATTGCCAGTGTCCTTATCCCTTCATTTTGTTCTGGCGCGAAATTGGTTTATTAGGAAGCCTATTCTCTGCCCTACTTATAGGGAAACCCTTCGCCTTTCCACGAGCGAAACGAACAGCGGATTTATATTAACTTTATTTCGTGTTATAATTTGGGATTACTACTAAATAATACGGGATAACGAGAGGAATGTGTCCTGACAATTTTGACGGAGCATATTCGTATCCTCAAGCCGGCATAGTGGAGGCGAGTGTTGCACGTGGATATCTGTCCGTGGTAACAGTTAATAATAAAAATATAAACGTTAATAAGCTGATTAAAGTATTTTAAATTTTAATAATATGAATGATTATAATACCTCAACGATTCGTAACAGTAAATGAAATTTAGTTTATTAATTGAAATTGTTTATTATTATTATTGTATTATATTATATTGCTGTGCCCTGACCGGGTGTCACATTGACACTAAACTATACTGACCCAGAACTGGTTACACGAATATATGGATGTTATTGTTTTGTTATTTATTTAAAAAGAGTACAACGTACTTTCATTGCGGGTCAATAGAATAAACATTTGTATGGAAGCTCGTCAGAATACTAATAAACTCGCTAGTTGTAAATTTGGAATCGCTCCGCTTATTAATAGACGTATGCTTGACGTAACACACTGTAAGTGAGGTTTCATATGATTACTTCAAGATAAGTTTATTTGTTTCCGTAAGTATGGGCGGGTCTTCCTGGCAACTTTTACCCTCGTATATACAGACAAGACAGAAAGTAATAGAAGTCGATGGTTTATGCATTTTTTATTATTACGTAAGTTTGTATGGCATCTAAAGTTATTAGCGTTTTGTCATGCATTCAAGATTATTTTAAATTAACTATAACTATTCGTCTCCTAAATAAATACTCTAAAATGAAATAAGTGATGAAATAACACTTACCAGCAAAGTTTAGGCTTCCAATAAGCAAAGTCCATAGTGGAAGTAAAATTGGATTACCCCGGAAGAAACACACCATGTTGACACAAATATAACTTAAACACAGTCAGCCATTTTTTTTATAAAAATCACATTTTCACTTATTACCCACTTCACATGTCTTCATAATCTGAAAGTAATGAAAAATATATTATAATGGGATATATAAATTTTGTTTATCTTAAAGTAATTAGTAAGTACCTATACAGCGTTATTTTCTATTTTGAAGTTAGAAAAATTGTATTGCATATTTTTATAAGTCCCTTACAATTGAGATTTAAAAAAAATACTATACGTAAAATATAATAAATATACCTGAGAACATCATAAATACAAAATAATTATCTGCTAATTACCGCCTTTATTTTAAATTCAATATTTCAACAATGAGACTAATGGTTGTAAAGCCTGCGAAACATCGCGTCGGATTAAAATAAGCCGCAAAAAGTAGTTTCAATTCGAAAATATTTAATTGGGAATCAAACCCGGGACCTGACTAATATATTAACAGAAGGCTGCAGTAAGTTTGCAAGAGTCGTCTAAATAAGAACAAGTATTGAAGCTCCCTTAAATACGTCCTTAATTTTAGTATATTTATCTTAAGCGTTAATTTTCTATTGAAATATCTACTAACAGTGTTGGAGCAAGTTTCAGTTTGTTTTCGTGAAGGCATTAAGTATTTTCATTACTCCACTTCAGGTGAGTTTGTTAAGTGCCCCCGAGTGGCACAGTTGTGCGAGAGGCTGTTTTTCTTGAATTTTTAAAATGGTATACAGTTCTTTGGTCGCTTTGCTCTTAAGTGCCTACTTTTATATCATCTTCCATGTAGAAAGAAGGAGTTATGACACGAAGTAAAGTTTAATTAATGTATAATATATATTTTTTAATTGTTTTATGTCATTATATATGATAATTTGTCAGAATCAAATTAACTGCATAATGTATATCACAGAAAATAGTCATATTAGGTTCAAAGCCAAAATAAAATTTTAGTAAAACGAATTCCCAACAAAATGTTTTTCAATTGTTTTTTTTTTCAAATTTTTCAAAATTAATTTTCAAGAAATCTTAATCTTAATCTATTTTTAGTACAATGTTATTTTGTTTGCATTTATATAATAACTAGCTTTTACCCGCGGCTTCGCTCGCATTTAAGCCATTAAATAAGTATCAGAGATCATACTAACTATAGTCAATTGAAAACTATAATAAAAAGTTTTTTTTAATAAAAAATATCTTATTTCTAGTACCTCCAAAAATATGTGTACAAAGTTTCATGATGATCGGTTAAGTAGTTGTTGCGTGAAAACGTAACAAACAAACACACATTCACATTTATAATATTAGTAGATATTATTAATTCTAACCTAAAATTGTGTCTACTATAATTGAAATTTTATTTAGTTTATAATAGTAGGTAGTGGTCATTTATATGATACAATAAGTTAATGATATTTTATTGGTTGGTATAATACATTTTTAAAAAAATCTTTGTTCCAAATACTAAAATATGTATTACGCGTGTTTATTAAATATTAATTATAACCGTTATTTGGATGTGATATATTATTCCTAAAATATAAATGTCATGTCTCTATTTTTGGGCTACACGATCTTTTCCTTTTGTACTTGGGCGGTTATTTGGATAAGTGGGGGGAAATTTGCTTTTATCTGGTTAAATATTTTTCTAATTGGATTTGAATGAACTTTATAAGTTCGACTTTTAAGTAGCCTTCACTCGTATTAATATTATTAATGTACGCAACATATGACAAGTTAATTTCAGTGAAAAAATCTGATAGTGAATCTATGTTGATATTCGCGAACAATGTTTGCATATCGCCTCCATGATGACACCGCTTCTTTGGTATAAGTTCAAAACTATCTCAAAGTGCATTGTCGAAGTTCCCAACGAGTGCATTGGGAAGACAAATAATTGCATTTGCCGAGCATGTGTGTCGTCGGCGAAAATATCGAAAATTGCGAAAACGCAAATACATCTAAAACGAGGCAAAGAAATGTGTCCCGGAAAGTTAAAATTGAGTTATAATCCTTGTCCAAAGAAAAAAGTGGCAGTTTTAATATTTGCGGGTGGTGGAAAGATTTTTTAAAATTAATGTATCAGGATTTGCATCGTTTAGAACTTTATATATTACATTTTTACAGCGGTCTAGTATATGACCATTCTTCGCCATTACATATGAAGAAAAAATAATCAATGTCGGAAGTTACATAAAATCGATAACTCGATTCCCTAACCTCATTACGAAAATAATTAAATAAAGCATCTCATTCAATAACTGTGCTAATTAAGCATTCTCAGCTTACCAAATAAAACCATGTTAATAGTCGTAAGTTAGTATATAAGAAAGGTGAATAGGCATTTAGTCAGTTATTGCCAAGATATTGCTAAGTTCCTATTCTCTCTCGATTGCCACCTTGATATAACTCGGGTTAAAAAGACGAATGTATACCATCAAAATTGACAGCCACACTCTTCTAGATATAAAAGGTCACCTCGAAGTTGATCCCCAATCATTTATAGGTCACTTACGTAATACCCGGAATATTACATTCAGAGGCGGCTCGTCCTAAAGAGCGCTGGTGCAGTGCACTCCCACGAAAATTACAGAACTTATATTACAGCGGCGTAGATATAGGTAATATAATATACTATTGTATAGGCATAGTAGAATAGAATGAATGTAATGTAAGGATAGTATGTATTATGAAGAAATATAGATTACTTCTGTAATTTTCGTGGGAGTGCACTGCACCAGCGCTCTTTAAGACGAGCCGCCTCTGATTACATTTAAATTCTTTTTATATAGGTATAGAATAAAATATATTAGTATAATTGTTAATCATTTTCCCATAACGCTTAGCTAAGAGATTATTCAGGAACGTATAAAAATAAAATCGACAATAAAATGCGTCATTCCTAAAAGACAGGGTTGTTAAAGTCATTATTGTTACAGTAAAATTTCATTAGCTGGTCAGAAAGGTCAACTTTCGAATAAAGAGGCCCTTTCACCTTTCACGTAATTTTTATACGCATGGGTTTTATTAACATAAGGTTTGACGGAATAAAAAGTAAGAAAGCTACCCACGAATATTTCATAGCTACACACCTACTTCTGAGCTCATATCGAAACAAGACTAGATTAATTAGTTGTATTGTATATCGATCTAATATCTAAAAAAAACTGTACCAGGTGATTCAGTTGAAAATTAAGAGCTAAAAATGTGTTGCCAAGTGAATCACCCAGTATAACTACACTTAGTAAAAAGAAAACAAAAACAAACAATTCAAAATCGGCATTGTCAACGACGGAAAATCCCCAACTAAATTTATCTAAATAGGCACCTGCATAAAAAGCAGTTGGACGTGAACCGTTCCTTTAGATGGAACGAGATTGAACCTCCTATTATTTTCCTTGAAGCTATCTCGTACCTAGATCTCTTTATGGCTGACGGGTATCTATGCATTTAATCCACTTTTCCCGGTTTATCTTAAGACAACGGGCAAAAAAGAGCGAGAGAACGCTGGAGAGGTTACGCGCCTCTTTTGTTCGTATATTTTTGATAAGGACAACCTTTTCTTGTTTTATTCATTAAAACAAACACCTGCCTCAATAGTCGCGACATGCTTGCGTTGATGCGATAAGCGCGGTTCTTTTTTAATTAGAATTCTTATTTGTTTTGCAAGTTGTTAACCAGATTTTTATGCAAATAATAAATCTAGTAAAATAAATTAAATTTAAAAAGTAATTTGAGAAACTTTTAATCGACTTAAGGCATTTATTTTTGAATATTTTAAACCAATTTTTTTAAAGCTCTATAACCATCATATCGTCATTTTAACAGAGAAGCCGGATGACGATTATCTAACACCTGGAACTCATGGTCTGACAAACTGCTGGACCGTCAGACACCTTTGGCTTTTACTGACAAACTTTCGGCTTTGATGAGGGTTCATCAAATTAAAAACAACGTCAAGGGTTGTTACGTTAATTTTATAATACGTAGAACAAATAACACCTTAATCCTGTGCGACCACGATGCCTGAAAGATTTGGAAACGTCCTTAAATATAAATAGCCCATAGCCGACAGTCATATAGTATATTAGTTCATTTATATGTAATATGTTGCTTTTGATGAATTGTAGAATATGTGTCACATTTCAAAAAACGCCATCTACGAGCGAGTGTGCGAAGTCAATATTTTCAAATTTATTTTTAAATTTCAATATCTTCACTTCACTTTACAAAATCGATACCATATTTTCGCTCACATAACTCGTAACCACACTATTTTGCTTAAGTTTATTTAACAGGTGTCAGATGTGTCGAGAATTGCTTTTTAAACTTAAACTTTGATTTCGACCCCTAACTGAATTCATTTTTTGACAGTTACATTGACGTTGTAAGCCATTGGAAACAAAAAAAAAACGTTATAGTAAAATAGCTGATGACGTGTCACGTGAATAATTTAATAATCAATCAAATATAATTTTATAATATCATACATTTTGATATAATTTACATATACACGCAACTTTTGTATACATTTAATTATTCAACTTTGAACTAAATTATGGAAAATTTGTGCTGGAGCTAACATAATAATTGGGGTGACTACGTCTTGTGACAGGGATTTTGCTAGTTCACCTTATTGCAGGATTATTTGCAATTTTAAAAAGGGCGACTCAGGGTGAACGTTCGGCGCCGAAAATGTTGTAATAGGTTATTATCAACTTTATACTTACTAAGCCCACAATATATAGAATAACAAAATATAATCAAAAGAATAATACAATATAAGTATACAATAATTTGGCGAGTTTTTTGTGGTCTTCTTTTGTCATCTTCAAGCGCACGCCTTTAGTGCCTATGCTAATAAACGATATTAATTTCATTTCAAATAGGCAAAAACATTAGTGTAACATCCGAAAGTTACATTTGCTGTTTTATCATTTAATGGAGTGACGTCAATATGTGCTCTTATATTGAATCTATTATTAATAAATAATAAATTTATGAAAGTTACTATTATTCGAAGAAAACTTGTGAAAATTAATAGACAAGTTTCTTAGTTGACTGTACCTCTGTCTACTCCACATATAATATATTAAATCTGTTATTGTTATAAAGTACAGTTAAATACACAAACTAAACTTAGCATCGTGTTACTACTAAAACAATATTAATTACTTTGAATTTTACTAGCGCCTGAATTATTTATTCCAACTGACCCACTTATTCGCCACAAATATTTTTCGTCACAACTTAACCTTTTCAGTGCTCAATGTATTTTTATTATTGTTTTATATTTTATTTTAGAATGTACTGACTTGCGGAAAGACAAACTTTGGTCCATTGTTGAAGACTCCTGACATAAGAATTGTCTTCAAACAGTAGTAATAAGTATACAACGATTAAATTGATATGTTGCACTCCTCTATACAAATCCTCCAAACTCCAAGCTTAGAATTAAATGCGACTAGATTTCTTGAAAATACCAGAACTACCATAGGGCCCCTAATAACCATCATTGTTCTACCAAACTTTCTTTGAATAATACAAAACATAATTGTGACGAAATTTTCAAGCAGAATACAAACTAACCCGTTTAACTTTGTACTGTCAAGACCTTATCAATTAAGTTACGTAAGTATTGTCAGCCTCATCCCTTCTTTGTACGCGTAACCTAAAGTTTTGGCACAACTTCTCAAATATTTATACGAATTTACAAAGCTCAGTAATTTCTATTGGAGGTGAAGTAGTTGTACCTATTCAAAACAACGTATTATTCACGAAGAGGAGAATAAAAGTTGGAAACTCTGAAACTATCTGTGTTCACATCATCTGACATGCTTGATATCAGTTTCATTTAAATCAGGTCATGTGGTATGAACCACTGTAATAACATCCTAAGCTAAATCTAGAACAATACAACACTTTGTGGTAACCAAGTTGAAAGCTAGGGTCTTTCAGCTAACAACTTGTCACAGCAATATTAACACTTAACTATGTACTATATATGCCTTTACATATGTATCATAAACGTAGCTTTTCGTAAGACAAGGTGCTAATATGTATTATGTTTATTAAGAATTTATTTCGTCTGCGAGCAAAGATATAAATTTTTATATGTACTTATAAAAATTATGCTACGTAGCTTGTTTTCATAACATTTTACGGCTTAGTATTTATTTATAAACGTATATATTTAAACGGCTTTTTGCGGCATATCGCGTTTAATTTTTATTATTTTAATTGGATATTTCGAACGCTATGCATTTACTGTTTAATTTAAAACAAGTGCTAAAATAAACCTCAAAAAGGGTTATTGCGTTTAAACTAAGAAAATAATATATTATTAAATAAATTACACAGCTTAATAAAATTGTATAGTATAACAAAAATAATGATCCGTATAAACTGCCTATTCCAATACGAAATTTTCATTGTATTTCTTAACCTATGACAGTGTACACCTGCGGTTGACGTCCCTATTTGTAACAGTCGACAGAAACAGAAGCTTACGTCCGCTCTTCTTTGTTTATACTGGCTTTTGTGTAAGCAATTTATATCTCACAATTATATTGTCAAAGGCTTTTTGCGTTAAGTCCTGTATATGAAACTTACCAAGCAATAAAGTTTTGCTGAATAGTGGAATCAATTGTGAAAGATTGTTTAGTATGCTGGGTCGCAACGGTTTCGAGTTTAGTTTTCACACGTGATTAGTGGAAAAGTAAATGTTTGTTTCGCATCTGGGCATTGTTGGCGTAACAATTATTATGTTTGTTATTCCTTGCCTTGTTATTCAAAGAACTGGGTATTAGTTCGAAGTTAGAACATTGTTATTATTTGCACAAACGAATTAGGAGATAGTTTACCAATTTTAAACGAAATTCCACTAGGATTGGCTTTTGTTTTTTTTTTTCGTTTGTGATAAAAACAACATTAGCAATTAGATATTAAGTTAGTTGTACCTATATTTTGATGTTATTAGATGTGTATATTAATTAATATTTAATAATCACTAATAATATAATTTATTATTTACTTAAATAATAATATACTATTAATAATTATACTATTGTTAATAGTAGGATAATTTACTACTAACAGGTGATTAGTAAATATTTTGTAACACATCACCTTGTAATAATAAAAATATAAACACGATCGTAAAGCCAAAACTAATTTAGTGCAATACTATCAACTTTAGTGAAACTATCAACTTTTAACGGCATCACTTTTTTGTATATAAAAACGTAGCTTAGTAGCTCTAAAAATAAAGAAAAATTAAACGCATTAAAAGGCAAGTGAAAATTTATTATAACAAATAACGAAAGATTAACTATAAAATTATGAGAGTTAAGGAAATCATAAAAGGGTACCGAAGATTCCGAGCATAAGGCTAGAATTGCGCTTTAACGAGATTATTACAGCGACACAATTGATGGCAAGCGTCGGGCGGGTGCCGACAGTAAATCAACGTCTGTAATCACAAGCGGATTCCCCGTGAAATCCGTTAGCGAGAAAATGGCTGAATCTTACCAAATTATGTTTCAAAATTTAATACCTACCAATTTTGCTTCTTAAGTATTTGAAGATTAAATACGGGATCGTATAACTTTATTGATAGCTATTAAAATTCTATTAATTTTCTAAATTATTACGTTATATAGTTATTCAATATTGTTAAAATTGAAAGATAGGTCAGTGATAGGGCGTAGTCTAATTAATATGTATTATTAGGTTTAAAAGTCGAGCAACAATGCTTTCAAAGCATGAGATTAAGTAAATAAAAATAAATCGTACAGTAAACCGCATAAAAAATCAAATGTAACTACTACTTGCGGTTTAGTACCTACCACGTTTAGTATTTAAAGATTCTTAATTAAATAATATTAAAATTAGGAGTTTTTATAACGAAACAAGTCTATGAAAAAGAAAATATTTTAACTTAAGAAAATTCAAAGAAAAATATTAAAAGGCATCCCTTTACAAACAGTTCCCCTAACTTAACAGAAAATAGACAAGCTTTTATGTTTATTTAACTTAAATACATAATAATTAATAAAGAAAATATGTTTTTATTTATAATTAAACAGAATTGGAACGTTATTATTGAAAATAGAAACGTCATTATCAAGCTTCACCGCAAACTAGGAGTGCATTTTAAAGCTGCATTTCGCGCGCCAACTGCAGCTTACTACAAAACACTAATTATTATGTAATTTATTATTCAAAATTATGTTCTGCATTTTGTTTATGTAACACTTTATTAGTACATTATACGTATAATCAAGCCAGTTGTCTATGGCCATATTTTACACAGACAAATATACAAGTTAAATCGTCTTCGAGTCGTTTTTAAAGAAATCAATTTTTTTTTAATACCTATATTATTAAAGCTATACGTCACGGGAATGATTTATCTATTAAATCTGCACCATCTCTCCCTATCTTTAAACTTAAATCACTATACCTCTCTCTTTCTGAATAATATTTGTATATATTAAAACTATATATGTGTATGTACATTATGTATTTAGTTTGCATATATTTATGTGTTTTATTTATCTAAATTGTATTGCCCAATACTAACACTGCTTCTTCTATTACAATTGGTTATCTGGAAGAAATTACTTTTAGTGATAAAATCGTCAATTGCTCTAAATCTGTTTCCTATCAATTCATTTGTATCAGCATTGTTATTATTATTTAAAGCGATAAAGTATTTATTATTATTAAATTATAATATACCTATTAATTTCAAAGGATGTTCCTTGTCAATATTTATCATCTACTCTGGTTAAGATAGTTATTTATTGAAATAAAAAACGAAAAACAAAAACATTTACAACTATTTGTATTTTTGTGAACCTGGACTGAAGTATAAAGTCGGAGAAACGTGATTCAGTTTGAGTTTCAAAATATAACCAGTACCGAGTTGGTAATATCACGTTTATTAAAGTTCTAGGTATATAAAATTGAGTGCGTCTGAAATGAAAAATATTATTTGAATTTTTCATCTCATATTTTACTCGTATTGGTCTGGGCGTTATAAGAGTCGGTTAAAACTAAAATTAAATGTAACATATAAGAGCACCCCTTTGATCTTTGAAATAAAATGAATTTTATGTTTTGATCGCTTGAAAAAATATGCTTTTGGACTCGAAATTCAGTGCGTTTATTTTCTGGACTGCTCTTTCAGAAAACAAATACGTGCATAAAATATGTTTTCTGTTTTATATGAAAAAAAAAAAATGTATATAACTTTAAATGACATAATATATGGGCTAGTATTTAAAAACTAAGGTTAAGCAACAACCTCTACTTGAAACGGGATTTTAGTGGGGCGTTATTTTAGAATCGCGCTTGAGCATAGATTTTACTCAGTAATGTATACTCAAGTAACGAATCGATAGGTGATTACAACATATAAATTATCCATAAATGCAATTATCGTTTCTCATGTACTGCGCTTTTTAAATACAGGTCGAGTGTTAGTCTAATTCCACAGTTAACCAAATAGTGTCTATTGCAACATTGTAAGGCCGAACTTAGACTAACATAGTGACAAAGACCAGTGAATATCTAACGAATCGGTGAGTATTTAGTCGATCGAGTCACACGATATATGTACGTATTTCTTAGTCGAACAGAGAGGAGGGAATTCGTGTAGATTGACACACTTTTCTGCTGACAATACGCTTAGCTTGACGTAACGTAAGCCTGCTGTCTATCATCAAGTACCTATATGTAATATTTAAAGGAAACTATTTAAAATGATTTTGGTTATAATTCCCGCTACATTAGGTCGATGAAGGAAAATAACCTCCACCAACATTCAATAATTTCACGTGGCATCATCAGGATACGTGTGGTCGCTTCGGCTTCGATTCGACGACTCATTTTTTATAATTTTAAATAATTTCCTTTAATATGGATTTCCTCAAAGTAACGGCTGAAACAACCAATTATATGTAATATTTACCTAATCTAGTACTATTTATGTATATAATTTTTCTAATATACAATATTATTCTCTAATGCATGTCGATTTTGTGGCAGTTGTGGGCGACAGTGCCATTTTGAATCGCTCATTTCTCTTGCACTTTCAGTCAAATAGACAACTTCCCCAAATAAACTCTAACTGACTATTTGCTATTTTATGACTGAATAATTGAATAAATTATATCCAATGATGTTTTAAATTGTATTAAAGCGAATTTTACTATTTATCATTATTTTGATTCGATTTTAAAGCGTATTAATTTAAAACTTCACGGCCTCTATCCAATATGTATAGTACCCATAAAATAACGTTTCCGTTACAGACGCTTTAAAAACTTTCTTACCAACAATTTTCTCGTATGAATAAGAAATGTTTAGTTGCTTAATTTGTAAATATATAACCTAAAATACTTTTGACAAAACAAAATAAGCAGTAGTAGTGAGGGCTTCTTTAAAATTAATTCATGCTTTAATTGCGACAACTTCTTTTACTTTTATCTAATAATATTAAATATTCTGAATGTAGGATATTAACAGTAGAAAAACAACTGAAAGCAAATTGTAAAGCACCATGTATTACAAAAGAATATATTAGTCAAGAATTTTTTTTCGACATCGAATCGAATCTTGAAACATATGTCGTCTTACACAGTGATTAACGTGCTTTCTATTTAAGTGTACAGAATAATAAGTCTAATACAATTCTTAATTCCCAATTTTGTATGCCATAAAATAACACGCTCGTCCCATGAGGTCAAAATTATAACGTTCAAATGCGTATGTGCCGTTCTAACGGGGTCAGCCCAATCGTGCTAATGAAAACGGGGCATGCGATACGGTCATGGAATACCTCCTGAATATTCAACGGGTTGCTTCCTAAACGCCACTTTACATTTTACCTGCAATATGTAATTACGTCTACGCAACGGCAATGTACTCGATAATCGAATGTGCTTTTTGAAATTTTAATATTTTTAAAAATTCTTTATCCATTAATTATATGAGAAAAAGAAAAAAATGCAACAAAAGCCGTCTGCTCTGTGTATAAAAAAGCAAAGTATTAACTTACAACGTCTCCGAGAGAGGGCGCGCAAGTCAACTCTTTAATCATCATTCAATCCTGATCAGTCATATTAAATTCATTATAAGATTCGTAATAAATTATTCAATAATGCAATCTAAAAAAAATTTGACTACCTTAGACTTGTGAAAAAGTACAATTAATTTGTACCTATATTTTTATTATTACTTCTCGGATTGTTACAGACCGAAATCTCTGCGAACAACAGACATCTTTGCTATGATGTTTTGAAGAGACGAATATACACTATTTTCATTCATAGAACATAATCTCATACTCAACTAATACTAATCCAGTGGGTTTATCACGAATTTTAGTCTGGCTTTCGAACCGAGTTCGCTTCAAGCGATTTGTATGGAAATTTGAGCAGCGCCACCGCGTGCGGATTTGGAACTACAATAATATAGATGCTTTTTGATAATTTTCGAACGTCTCGATCTTTCATTCATTTGATAGATTGTTGGTGCTCGTTAGTCGTTAGTAAAAATTCTCGATCCCGATTGTTAACGGATTCGTTTTACTTGTAACAGCTCGATTCGAAAGCCAGACTAAACTCGTGATAAGCCCACAGAAATGCGACCGGAGTGATAACACACGAGTCATAAATACGGGAGACTAAACTTAATAATCATAAGACTACCCACCGCTATTCATTTATTTATTATAATACCTACATTGGAAACATGTAAATAAATGAAATAGGTATACTTATATAATTAATTGGACTAATTACTCAATGTTTTAGCAAATATTAAAACACAATGTTTGCTCAATGCCAACCGCAAACATTTAATTTTACAAATAATAATAATATATAATATGCATTAAGCTTCTACAGTACTATTGTATTTTTAAAGCAGTCTGGTCTATATCAGAACTACATTGTATCATTCTTCATTACCTATAAAATATTTTTATTAGACATTAGAGCAGTGGGTTATTATTATTTACTTTTCTAAAATCAAAATAAATATCTAAATTATATTTCTAGATTACTAGCTTTTACCCGCGGCTTCGCTCGCATTTAAGTCATTAAATAAGTATCAGAGATAATTTCAATAGAAGTGAATTAATATGATTCCAAACAGCTGAAACTATAGTCAGTTGGAAACTATAGTAATTTTTTTTTAAATAAAAAGTATCCTATGTTACTTCTAGTACCTCCAAAAATATATGCACAAAGTTTCATGATGATCGGTTAAGTAGTTGTTGTGTGAAAACGTAACCAACAAACTCACATTCACATTTATAATATTAGTAGGGATAGGGATCTTCTAGTAAATAAAAGCACATTATAGATAGTAACCACGTTTTCCGAAATTTATTCCACATACAGTATAACAGTACTAGTGTATCTCAGACAAAAAAGAGCAATAGGTGGAATTATAATGTGGGGATGAGA
The DNA here is from genome assembly GCA_028551675.1 of Tineola bisselliella. NCBI lineage: Eukaryota > Metazoa > Arthropoda > Insecta > Lepidoptera > Tineidae > Tineola > Tineola bisselliella. Next base: position 91,073 of record JAPWLS010002409.1, read on the forward strand.
AGTTTATTGGTGTTTGGTTGGTGCCGAAACACTACCCTGTAATCGTAATGTAATAATAATAAAGCACTAGGCCTACAACTGTTGTTGTTAAAAGAAAATCAATCATTAAAAAATATACTTTCAATTGCAGTAATATTATTGAGAAGCCTCTTTTATTTCAGTAATTAACAACTGGTTTATCTAATAAGAATTTTCTAATCTAAAATACTTTATGCAACTGACTATGAAAGCTTCGATAGCTTCGCAACTACTATAAGTAGATCACGGTATGACAAAAATAAATGAGGCTGTAGTCCCCATATATTATTTTAAGCTTAGTTAAATAGCCTTACAATTCACTATAACATAAAATGTTAGCAAGTGCAAATATTCGGCTTTCAGCCTTTTCGTCACCTTAACAGAAGCTTTTTTCTTTCTAAGTAGTTTGATTTATTGCCTGCTGGGCCGCCCGATATCATCAATTTCAGTTCTTTGTTACTCGTACGAACATCTGAGATTCAATGATTCAAAATGAAAAATAGGTTTCCGAAACTTTCCTTTCTACACAATGGGACTGATTGAATTTGTCTCTAATCGTCACGTGTCAATAACTACCTTTCTTTGATGGACATACGTATTGTCCAATTCTATATACTTAAGTATCGTACTATCTTTACCATTAAAAACAAAATGTACATATATAAAAATAAACATTTTATATGTACGCACTTGCATTTAGTGGTCTCTTTATGTAATCAAATTTATTTCTTAAACATATTTTACTAATACAACTTTGTTCTACAGAATTTCAGAGTAAAAAAAATCCAAGTCCCATGTAAATAAAATTTTATTGGGCTATTTATTCACCAATATAGAAAACTACTTGTATATTAAAATAAATAATAAAACATAACACAAAGCCTATTTTCGTCGTAAATTCACATAATATATTATTTATGAAGTAGTAAATCTCTATAATTATTATGTAAAGGCCACTTCAGTGAGGTCTATTCATGAAAATTCTAAGTTCTCATAATAAAGGCTTTTGTTCGGCTTTAGACCATTAACATCGATTGTCCGTCTGTCATGGCCTTAAATACAAAAGCTGTATAACTCGTAAGTGGAAATTATTGTTACATTAGTCAGCTTCGACCTCCATAGCTTAATAATGTCTATTTTAAACACCTTTCATTGTATTCGGTAAATAACAATTGATATTTAAATTGCTTTTTGGATAATTTACTTTTGTTTTTTTTAAGGTGTGAGAACGTTTACTATAAAGTCGATTAGACAGTAATAGGGTGATTATAAATACACATAGATGCTTTTAAAATAATTACATACATATTATTCTTTATTAGTCTAAAATTATTCGCGAATATAATTAATTTAAAAATATTTTTTATACCGGGTGATTCAATTAAAGTCGATGTCCATGGTTTATAACAAGACGCAGGACACATTTTAAGTGTTGTAAATTAAAGACGTCTGAACTTTAATATAAAAATATTTAAAGGAAATTATTTTGCTTATAATTCCCGCTACATGAGGTCGATGAAGGAAAATAACCTCCACCAACATGAAACTTGTCTCGACGCGTTTCCCCACTTCATGTATCCTGATGATGCCACGTGAAGTGGCGAAACGCGTCGAGACAAGTTATTGAATGTTGGTGGAGGTTATTTTCCTTCATCGATCTAATGTAGCGGGAATTATAAGCAAAATAATTTTAAATAATTTCCTTTAATATGAATTTCCACAAAGTAACGCCTGAAACAATTAAGTATATAAGACTATTTTACCAATGGAGTCCATTAACATTATTTAATACCACATTCTTAGCTTTAAACGTTCTACTATATTAGCTACATGCAAGATGATGATCATTACTGTTTATACCATTGATAATAACTCATATACAATTTGAAAGTAAAAAGTTTTCAGCGTGCACACAAGCGATAGGAGGTTATGTTCTTAGTATTGTTCCGGTGTTATTTCAATATATAAAATTATTGTTAGTTTATTAGTAATAAATCTTTACGTTGAATCCCTGGTAAAGGCGAGTCAGCTAACTTTATTTCATTCACACGTTTTAAAAGAACTTTGTTATAAAATATAAAGCAAATAAATTAATCTTCCTTATTCGTTATTTAATATTGTTGTTATTCCATCGACATTTATTATCGGAAAAGCAGAAATAGAGCAATATTTAATTTACACATGAAGCTAGAAACACAGGAAATGAAAACTAAATGAATTTCCAAGAAACACAGCGAGTGTTGCAGTGTGAAAAATATTATACAAAAAAGGATTATTCGAGATTATTCTTCACACGAATGGAAGGAGTAACGTAATTTCCGAGGCAGTTCCCTCGCATTATTTTTATTTTGTCTTCATCTTTTGTACGCTAATAAACATTTCTGCTTCAGTTCAGTATTTTAAAAATTCTTGTACGAATAACAAACGATATACGATCGATACAAAAAAGGTTGTTGATTTACTGAAAATGTTATTTAAAATTGATACAAGACCTATATTTATTTAATATATTATTACATATAACAACCAAGGAGTGAAATTTAGTATGTTCAGTGACGTCATCCATTTTAATATTATGTTAGTATTTTATTTCACATATAGGTGGCGCCACTGTTATATAGTGTTATGGTGATAACTCTTGTGCCAGATAACTTGGGCTAACAGAGTGACGAGAAATAAACGAAACATGTAATATCGACACACTCTATCTACTAACTGATAGATTGTTATCGTTTTAGAATCAGATTAAGATCGAGTTGCCAAGAATACGTCTGTCATATATTAGAGTTTATTCGCGGGCGTTAGAAGATGCTTTATGTATAGGAGTTTTCACCACGAATGAATTTTTATTTTACTTTCATGTGTGTCTTAGACGTAATGTTTCATTCTTTATTTAGTAGATTTTTAAGGAGCATTTTTTTGCTCCATTTTCTCCTTTATTCATATACTTTTTAGAATTCTTTACATAATAATTTACTATTTGTTTGTATTAAACTAGATTTAAATTAAAGTCTAATAAGAAGTTTAGATTATATTTGAAATATCCAGGGACAAATTGACTTGAGGCTTAAGAGTTTGACTAAAAGTCATTCAAGTGTTGAGAATTTGATTTTGACCATAACGACTACGAAGTATTTTAAAAAAGGAATAATCTAAATATATATATATCCAAAACGAACTGGTTGTATAATCAGATTCAATTTCCAATACTAGCAAATATTGACGAAATATATTGTTTAAAACAAGCCTCTAAGTTCAAGACTAATGGGCTCTCTTCTGCCTATGTCAGAAGCATTATTAAGTCTACTAAAAACTGAAGAAGAGATTGCGATAGACCGATTCAGGGATTGCGGGCATGAGCACTATGCTTACCGGAATGAAGTGTGAAGAGTTAGCTAAAACCAGTAAATGAAAAGACGAAAATAAATGCGACTCTAAACCATATATAAATATATTTATTTTTATTAAGTTCGGTAAACTCAATAAATAATACATTTAGCAACAAATTATACATAATAATAGACGTTGAATGTTTTTAAAGCAAACAGGATAAAGTTGTCGTCCTTCAATTTCAGTCTTTCGCTTAGAGTCTTTTGTAGTTCAATGTCAATAAAACGAAACACAAAAGACAAGATATTGGATTCTGAAAGATAATTATCTACATAGGTCATATTTTACAATTAATAAGTTAATTATATTTGAATTAAGAATTTAATAAAGAAATATTCTTTATTATGACACAATTATTTTAGAGAACAAACTGTAGAACTAAGCAAGAATTATACCTACTATTACATTGTACAGGCTATGATTGGCGATGATTTCTTGTGATTACTTCTCGTCATACACCTTTCCAAAATGTAAAAGTAAAGATTTTTGATTTTGATTTTATATGAAGAAGATATTACATTATATTTTTATGATATTATTAAATTAAGATAAAATCTTTATATAAAAATGTTACCTATAGATTACGTATATCAATTTATAAAAACATACTGAAATAGTTAAAGTAAAAATTGTTTCTACAACAGATAATGTGAACCTGCTAATAGAATCTAAATGGAATCCGATTAATTGTTCCGGAACTTGACTATTAGCATGTAAACAAAATGTTAATGGAAGTGGGATTGAGATGCAAAGTTTAGTGTTCAAGTGATTTAAGGTCAAGTAGTGTTCTGAGGAGAGGCTGGACTCTTATCGAGGCCATTATTCGTTGTCACACGCACCCGTTTCTCGCAACTACAATCTCAAGTGACTGTTGAGTTTAACCCGCTTGTGCGTGAGGTGGGTGAAAAATGGATATCCATTCGTATTTCCTGAATTGATTCCTGAATTATTGAGCTATTGGTCAAAGAGAAAAAAAGCGATAAAGAGAAATGTCTGTAATATGTCATCCACAATTTCCAACAAATTTCATTAAAAGATAAGTACGAACCTCATTTACGAAACATCGAGATATTTCTTGAAAAAACACTTTTCTTTTAATGACAGTTATTTTAAACTGAAATAACTTTTCACTCAACAATGTTTTATTATAATTTTAAGAAGAAAACAGAATACGCGAGTAAGAAGACAATTTGTAAGAGGAACGCAGCAATCGTGCAATCCTTTAGATGTACCTGGCGATTGTACCCTCGTCCCGAATGAAGTGATTACAAAAATACAAGCGCAGAAGACGTTGAGATGAAAGTAAATTGAAACTCAGTACAGGCGTGCGAAATCAAGATACTACTTGAGGCATTCTCGAGACATCATTACACTCAACGTCACGTGCACGGGTCTGCGGCACCCTCCGCTTGCTCCCGAGCTCTCCACGTGACACGTGCTTTAAAAGGGTTGATGTTTTAGATAGAAAAGGAAATTAGTACAAATAACCGCATTAAGATTGATGTATAATTTAAAGTCGAACTGATAAAGTTTCAATATCAGATATGAATAACATGTACATTTTACATAATTTAAAATTTAATCCGTATAATTTACGGAACATTGTTACCTACGAAACTGAATAACGTTTAAAATCCTCATGCATGAAAATTGATGAAAATCATTATTCATTAAACATTCACCTGTCGATTTATTATAATAAGCCGGCATTTACGTCACAATACTAAATGACAGGCGTTATTTATAATGTAAACCCTATAGTTGACACTTATGTAATTATTAAGTGATGTGTTGTTTTTAAGTAAGTGATAACATTATTTCGATGACTAATAAAGTATATTACCGGTCAAATATTTTAATAACTTTAATAATATTTGTTGCGGCGGTTTATGCGGTAAGGAGGTGTAAGGAAAATCAGTCAAAACTGATGGTGATGTAGCTCGCTGATATCCTTGGATTTTGAAGTGGACTGTATATTGCGCTGGTTTACACTATCTCAAACACTTTCTACACGACGGATTACGAGGTTTTGACTATTTCGAGGGTGGTGGCGTGTATCGACTTGCGGTGTCCGTTTTCCACTACCCTTCAGCTGACTGATAGGCTTCAGGAAAGGACGCGGAAAGTAGGGGAGATAGAGGGTAGTGTATGCGTACGTGGGAGTTTGTGAGTGGTGCAGGTGTATATGTGTATGTGTGTGTTATTTGACATATAGATTTTATTTCAAACTTATCAAACGGCGCGACCAATATGAACAAATTTAACGTATTTCTTTTAAATAGTGAATAGAAGTGACCTAGTCGCGTTTCGGGATCAGCTTGGAAGTAGCCGGGATAACAAGAGGAGTGTGCCCTGTTAATTTGGACAGAGCACATTCGTCTCCTCAAGCCGGCATAGTGGAGTCGACTGTTGCATGCGGACATCTGTCTGTGGTAACAGCTGTTCTTGCTCATTGCTCATGGACCGCACTCTAGCTTATATGCTGGGCTTTCAATAAAAAAAATCGATTGTCAGAGAACACTTTCGGGTTAAGAGAGATTTATGAAACGTATGTCGTAAGGAATTTGTCGATTATGCAACACCACTGATATACAGATACTAAACAATTGTATCTTGTAGGTTAGTCATATTCAAATATAACCTAAATTAAATTTATTTAAGCGTAATGCTACAGATAAGTTGATATGTCATTTTATTAAATAATCCCACGTGCTAGAGAAATTTAATAGTGAAACAAAATAACGAGACCAATTTTCGAATGCTCATTGAATTCACAGCATAAATACGAGCGGATCAAAATATTTACTTATCTGCCAGTATGACAGTAGCTTAATGAGTGACATTATTAAACTGTGGTATCAATTTGTACACTAGCACAATTTCAATGAATGGTATTACCTATCTGCTTTTAATGAATATAATTTTGTGAATACAGTTTTTTTATATAAAATTATTATAAAAAATATATTAAATTTTTAATATAAGATAATCTCAAGTTTTTTTTTGGCTATTTTCTGTTGTTTCTTCTATATTTAAATCGATAATTTAAAAAAAATGACATGTTTTCTAACTTCTATACTAAGAGATTTATATCATACAAGGTTACGTAGTTGTAAAGAAAACTTGTTGATTGTTTCACCTTCTTCCCGATGTCTTGTTCCTCTTTCCGAGAGTGCGTACGTTTTCTTGCCATAATAGTAATCTCAATCTTCATTGTCGGGGTTGAAAACATCGAAGTTAAACTTGCCGATCGCCATCGTTATTTACTTTAATCTTCGTCGCCAATAAAATGTTGCATTATGAATAAAATATAAATGCAGTTTTAACATGAAAAGCTGTTTATTTTCAACCACAATGACATAAGTGACAATAGTATTTTAAGCCTAGAATATTAATTATGTAACAACTTTTATTCTCTTTGACGTTTTATATCACGTCACACGGGAATCCGGTCGAACGGGATAAAAAGTATCCTATGTCCGTCTCCTGTTTCAAAGCTACCTCCTCACCAATTTTCAGCCAAATCGGTTCAGCCGTTCTCGAGTTATAAATAGTCTAACTAACACGACTTTCTTTTATACATATAGATTTATATACGATATAGACATAGAAAATTATATTAACATCTTGCTTAATTTGTCCTTTGGGTCTAATAGAGTATCAGGAGCTCTGTGTCACGATGACTCCAGGCTAGAAGTAACCCAGCAACTTTTGCTTTCGCTTCCCTGGTTGGCGTGTTTATTATATCTACAACTTTTGTCAATTTGTCGTATAAAAATTGTTTATACATATATTTTTTGGAGAAACTTAAGTGAAATAATAGTGTAGATTAAAATGGATTAAAAATATAATTATCACAATGCATTGTGGCAATCAAAAGATCAGAAGAAAAAAGAAAGATGACACTGACAGACTAAACGTCAAAACCTCAAATCTTTTTAAATAAGTATTTTTGGCATGTAGAATCGACCGCCACATTTTGATTCCCTGAAATGATCGATCTTCTTGGATAATCTCATAAAATACGGATGTAAATAATAAAAATTATACATCGTAAAATGTGTCCGGACGACAACATTGTTAAAGTCAGATCTTAAAAAAGTCACGTAGAAAAGTTTCTTTTCTTTTTTAACTCGCGACATTTTTTGAGCACGTGATTCGACTTTCTTAAGAATCAAATTTTTTTTTTCAAGTATCAAAATTTTTAAAGTTCAGCCTTTTGTTTCGTAATGGTTACTCTTATCACGTACCGACGAGGAAAATTTAATGTTTTTTCTTGTTGTAACTTATTAAAATGTCCTTGGCCTGTTTCTATCCGTGCTGCTTGTTCTTTTTTTTCTTTTCAAGAAAGTGAATTATTATACTGCAAATAATATTTTATAATTGGTGCTTTGACAATACTGTAAGTACTTTCTAAGGTTATTTATGATCATAAGTTATTAAATAAAAAGATTTTATTTGGTTTACCATTACTTGTATTTTGATTATTATTAGGTTTTTTAGAAATATTTTCACACATACTCTTAAACCAGCAGTCCAGGGGGCCTACTCACGCTTTTTGTAAAACTACGAGCACTTTCTACTCAGAAGCATTTCCATGTTCGTAGTTGCCCACAAAGTTACTGATTTGACAGCTCCGATACGACTACTACCGCCGATGAAATGTACTTTATATTGTTATATAATTACGCCTTAGTCTCCAGAGATGGGTAGGCAGATGTACGGATATTTGCTTGGACATAATCTATGTCATTTTATGTTTACCCATAGGTATACAATAGGATGACAATGCCCCTATACAGCAGCTATTCTTCTACATCATAGTAGATTTATTATATATTATTGTGACATTAGTATGTAAGTGGACAATATCAGTATACAGCAGCTAAATTGAATTGATAATTATTAAATTAATAAATTTATTTCATTTATATTTGTATTTGTATTGACGAGTAAAAGCGCTCTATTGGAGCCCAATTACTAAAAGTAAATAAATAAAAAAAAAATTGAAAACTTCTATTTGTAAGGATCACTTCTTTCATATAAAATCAAATCATCCTCAAGATAATATTTTCTTAATAAGTAAAACAATTTAACTGCTACAATTCATCACATTTCAACAATCTATTTTTTATTGTTTCAACGTTTCAGGTACTGCATAGTTCAAAAGCTATTAAAAATGATTGATGCTACTCGGCGTTCTTTTTTAGTCTCTTTAAAAAAAATTCACTAAAAGCATTTTCCGTAATTTCTTTTTGCTTGTTGAAATATAACTATTTAACATCTGAGTCGTTTTAAATAAATTAAATTATGTTTTATAATTTTTTATAGTACCTACTCACGCTAGCTTGAATAGACAAATGTTACAATGAATTAATAATTAGTAACACAGTTACTTCCTAAAGTGACTATTAAATAGTTTTCGACAGTTATTAACCTGTTCGCACCTAAACATCGAAGGTTCTCGGCCTTCCCAAGTAACGCCCAGAACTTGCCCCAACTTTCACTAATTCTCAATTCTATTTCAAAGGTATAATTTTAATTGTATTAAATCCCGTCTCTAAGAACAGTTTAAATAATAAATTAGACACGGAGACTGTGGAATATGCTCTCTTGATGTACAGTCAGCAGTATAAACTAAATTATTAAGCAATTTTATTACCAAACCTTATAAAAACAATTAAATGTCATTAATGTAATTAAAAAATATTTTATTTCGACTGCAAAAAAATCTTTTTTTTAACACATACAATGTCCTGTATTGATACCAGTAGATATCAATCAGTTCAAGGGCCCATACAAACATAATATAACACCAAGACCGGAAATATATCTATTTATTTATATAATGATATTTTAATAAATATTTATAAATAGATATTAGAAATTATTTTATCTGGGAATCAAATCCGTAGCCTCTACATATCAGATTGTTTAAATTAGTTAAACAATATTGCTTCAAGAAATAAGCACACTCATATTCTGTAAATTATCGAATCAAGATTAAAATTTCAACTCATTAATATCAATGACAGCTTTGATCCCGAAACTGGTGAAACTGAATGTAATTACGCTATGTCACGTTCACAAGTTTCAAGACGTTACACACTTAGACGTTTGTTGCCATATGCTACTAATATGCGTATTACGTGCCTATACTATAATATTTGTGATATGTAGCGAGACACTTTTTTATATCGACTGATACACGTTTCCTTCCTCCATTTCTTACCAGCTTAACAACATCCATTCAATAGAATCTCGCAATAGAATGCTAAATATCTAGTCTAACTTAAGACCAACAAATAGGTATGAACTTTTATTCCCCATACTAGGTATGTACAAATACAATAATGCCCCGCTTTACGCGAGGGATATGTTCCGGAAAAAATCGCGTTAACTGAAATTCTCGCGACCATAGAGAAGTTGATGACTACATTATGTTTATACGCACTCTTTCGCGTAATGCGGGGTAATTGAGCGCGAAATTTGAATAGCGAAACCGCGCATAACGGGGTCGCGTAAAGCGGGGTATTACTGTATAGGCACACAATCCCTCGTGTGATATGCTTTTGGGAAATGCCCCACATCCCACATGTGTCACGGTGTTTCACACTAAACCATTAATTAAATCATTATTTTCTAATTGTAATAATGTTCCCTACGCCCTTAAAAACTTGGCTATAAATAAAAATGTTCTTTCGGAATCGTAGATGAAGTGGAAGTAACCCTCGTCTAGTTCACACTGTTATAACTAAGCCTGTATGACGTGTATTAAAATAAAAGTAAATAAATTATAATGTAATAAATATTAAATCGTTAATAATAAATCAGCTAGATGTTGTCGTAAGATATTACCTGAAGTCATATTTTTTGTTTACTTTCCATTGAAACCAAAGATGAGTTAACGAACAGATATCTTTTTTTATAGTAGTTTCGCATACTGATGTTAAGACATTGCGGTCTTGATTATGTCGCCTCCACTATCCAGATTGACAGGGTAGACTCCTCTCGGTATATATTTATCTAAATATATAATAGGGACCCTAGTTCGTCTAAAACGTAATAAAGTATATTCATCAACATTTTAACCCGAGAAATTATTTCATTTGTACAAGCGCTTGTTCATTACTAGCTTTTTGTAAGTAACATAAAAGTGTACTACGAGGAAGGTCACAGGTTTGATTATACGAACAATTATTATTATCCCATTATATAACTAACATATCTATACTAATATAATAAAGAGTAAACATTTGATTGTTTGTATGTATTGAATAGGCTCCGAAACTACTGGACCGATTTGAAAAATTCTTTTTCCAGTAGAATCCTACATTATCCCTGATAAACATAAGCTATAGAATATTTTCAAAAACGTTAAAGATCCGTATGAAAACTTCAATAATGTAACCCAAAGTGTGAAAAAAAAAACATATTTCGTACGCTGCGGAAATTATTGACAATAGAACAAAGTGATGTAGTACAGTTTTATAGAGGACATCAATATTTACAAAAAAGTCTGCGATACCATATGTCTAACTATTACAGTTATGTCTCAATAACTACTTTTTCATGTCAAAATTCATAGTACTTTATATCTTCATTATTACGCGAACGAAGTCGCTGGCAACAGCTAGTAGTAATATATAAACAAGAGATACTTTAAAACCTTATTCAACTTTAATTGATGGAGTACAGTAAATTAATTATCAAAATCTTTTAGGGTAAAAGGAAACCAATTTGATCTGATGTTTAATTAATTACTTTAGTTCGGGCTAGTATCCGATGCATTCCACACTAATTCTATCTGAACTATTTTTCAATTCGACCTAATTTCCCATTTTGTGTACTCTGTTCCCTCCAACAAATTGTTTTGTTAACATACGAATAGTTGATTTTGTTGGATTTTTTTTTTATAAAATTTGCATAATTTCTCAATTTGGAATTAATATATCGATTTAAAATCATCGAGAGTGGTTGTGTTAAACTGAATAAAATTTCTTTCATCAATAAAAAAATGATATTTTAACATCCCAATTTATTTGAAAACGTATCAATGTTACATATGTTATACAATTATACATCTCATATTTTTTGTTTCTTTTATTTATTTACTTTTAGTAATTCGACTCCAATAGAGTGCTTTTACTCGTTAATATAAATATTAATGAAATAAATTGATAATTTAATAATTATCAATTTGATTTAGCTGCTGTATACTGGCATTGTCCACTTACATACTAATATCATAATAATATCTACTACGATGTAGAAGAATAGCTGCTGTATAGGGGCATTGCCATACTATTATATTATATCTAGCTTATAAGACCTATAAAAATCTAGTAATAATAGTTTAATTATTTTAAAAAATATAGCTTGCATGATTTTTCCATTCCTGTTATCTCTATTCGAGGTACAGTGCTGTGGGTTATTAATTGTAGACGCTATAGTATTTAAGACCGATTAAGTCGGCAAGCCAGAACGTTATTTACATAAAATTGGCTTCGCAGAAATTACAAATACAAGTACAAGTTTTAAAATGCTTCAAAAAAAATTGTAATATAACTCGATTACTACGATGTTTATTATTATAGACTTTATTATAATGGATACTGAATAAATGTATAAAGTATAAAAGAATATTTAGATGAATATTAAGATTTAAGAATTTTATTTCCCAAAAAAATTAAGTAATACAGTAATACCCCGCTTTACGCGACCCCGTTATGCGCGGTTTCACTATAACGCGAAATTCAAATTTATTATTAAATTACGCGAAAGAGTGCATATAAACATAATGTAGTCATCAACTTCTCTATGGTCGCGGGAATTTCAGTTAACGCGATTTTTTCCGGAACGTATCCCTCGCGTAAAGCGGGGCATTACTGTAAGTAAATTAAGTAGTTAATTTTTAAATTTTAAACACAGACTTAAACGGGTCGCAAAGAGCACAATATTATTACAAAGCATTCAGATCCATTATATGTTTTTTTAAATAATAAATGCTGTATTTTTATTGTTGATAATAAGCGAGAAATCGTTGCACATCTGCGCTCCTTCCACCATTACACTTCTCTTTCTATAACTGGGTTTAGCTCTAAGGATTCTAAGTTGACGTTTATTTCGTTTAGAGTACTATTAGGTTCATAGGAAAGTATAGATAGATATATATTATTTTAATATAGATAAATATTATATGTATTATTATTAATAATAATAATAAAAATTAATATAAGGCCATACTATAATATATAATTATGTGACTAAACTAAAAATTAACATGTCACGTGAAAATCAGAGTGGTAATCGCACCCTTTAACCTTGCGGCGCGTCTTAATTTATTCTTTCATGGCAACATTTCATTGGAAAATCTAAAACAAATTGCAGTATTTTCCTTCAGAGCCTTCAGACCCCAACCATAGACTTCCGGCTCATATTAAAACTGTTATCGCACAATCTCAACCGCTCTGTACTCAAAACTATACACCTTACTGAAAATGATATACTTCTGCGTAGAAGCCACCGCCAAAACCACCCTTATGTCTATAATAATAAATTCCGTTTACCTCTAAACTGCCTTAAAAGTGAGGCCTATTACTTTTACACATTAATTTGATAAGAAAAATGCGATAGTTCACATAGAATTTTGAACCTTACAGTGTTGAATTAAAAGATTTAAAAGCAAAATGCTGGCGAGGCGTCCGATACGTACGCTTAAAACCCCCTTTTTGTATTCAGATAGGGTTTAATAGGAGCCTTTGTCGGCTTCAAATAATGAAAAATGGAGTCAAAAGCTTCCGCTCGTCCATAAAGCAGTGTGAAAGCAGATGGTAATATTGCCAAGAATCCTATGTGAAAGCTTGTCCGACCTGAAAATGAATGAACTTACATTTATTAGCTGAAAACGTCGAATGAAATTTAAAATATTATCATTATCCTATTTATTTATAATATTTTAAAAAAAATTGAAATAAATGTTACGTATAAATTTTGTTTTTTTTTCTTTTGTTTTTACAATTCACAATTGATCTAAGTGAGTATGTTTAAATATGATTAAATTTTCAATATATTTGCATACAAGTGCGTCATGAGTGACATCATATGTATATTATATGTATATGGAGTGAAATGGAAAGTAAATGTTCCTTTGTAAGGACCTCTCGCCACTCGCCGCTGAAAAGGTGTAATTTCAAATTTGCGTGTGAAGTTGTAAAAAGGGGCCGTTTTGTTTAGTTTGAATGAAAAAAAGTAGCCCCCGTCTCATGTTTAACATGGAAATCGCTTTGTTTCTGAAAGTTCCTTTTTCGTTGTAATTTTCTACCTTTTAATTTTCTGGTTCAGTCTATGTACTGAGGGGATTAGGACATTGTTCCCGGGTGGTATTCATTCGCTTTCAGTCAAGTTTGAACTTCGTTTGAAGTGTTAATTACTTAAGTTCGAGTTTTTAACGGACATTTGCGAATCGGGGTTCGTTTATTTTTTATGCGAGTTTAAAAGTTTCACTCTCAAGGGTTTCGCGTTTCAATAATTTATAACATTTAAATTAAAATGCTTATTATAATTTACTGTTATTTTATTTTACTAGAAACAATTGAAAAACAAAATTAGTGACGACCTAATGTTAGATTATAGAATGACCACAATCCGCCTAACGTTAAGCTAGAGTGTAATCCAAGAACAGAATACTGCTACCACAGGGAAATGTGCAAACCAAACCAAACACATAAATTCAACACAAAGATCAGATAAAAATCCTAGGAACTAGAACTAGCTATGGAAAAAGAAGTGTTGTGGTGGAAGGAGCGCAGTTCTATAATGAATTACCAATTAACATAACTAATATTAGAAATATAATTAAATTTAAATATGAATTAAAAAACATATAATGGGTTTGAGTGCCTTGTGATGGTGTTGTCGTACGATATGTTTATATATATATATATATTTTTTTGTCTCAATTAAGTCAATTTCCGCAGTTATTTTTGAAAAAATAAATGTCTTAAACCTTAAACCAACCACTATGTCGGCTTGACGAGACTATAGCTTAATAAAGAGAAGAGATATCTTACTACACCCTCATGGTAGACGTGTCCACGGTCTCGTATAGCAGCAGTAACCTTCACTTATAGAACGCACTCTAGCTAGCCTAACGCTTATTAAAAAAAGGCATAGAACAGCCATTTGGTAATAACTACTGTCATAAGATATCTAGATAAAAACTTTATCTAACTTAATATAAACTTCATAAGATGCACTTTTAAACAATGTAGGTAGGTTGTAGGTACCTATTCTTCATTTTGCACAAAGTTTCCGGAGGTAAATTTCCAACTGAAAAAGCTACTGAAGTTAAGCTTAGAGATTTTACGCGTTCGTATCAGCAATGAAGTTTAATTACATAAAAGCTTTGAAAGTTTGTGTGTAGGTTGGTGTGTGTACCTATTATAGGTATATTTGTATTACTGAGTGTTAGGGGCCGGTATAGTGAAGTCGACAAAACTCTATAAATTTTATTTACTATGCACTACAGTAATACCCCGCTTTACGCGACCCCGTTATGCGGTGTTTCACTATAACACGAAATTCAAATTTATTATTAAATTACGCGAAAGAGTGCGTATAAACATAATGTAGTCATCAACTTCTCCATGGTCGCGGGAATTTCAGTTAACGCGATTTTTTCCGGAACGTATCCCTCGCGTAAAGCGGGGCATTACTGTATTCTACATTTGAAAAAACACTATATATAAATAATACATTATTGACATAGAGTCTAATTTATTTATTTAGTATACTATTGACACAAACACTCTATTTATGTACAAATTAACATAAACATTCGACCTATGTGATATGTAATTTAAGACGTATCTAACTAACTATATACAATGTGTCTGAGTTTACAATTATAAGAAAATAAAATGAAGACTTTTTACGGCTTATTTCGAACGCTTTACAAGTATGTACGCGAATAACCTAAGACTAATCTACTTCTGAGATTTTGCATGAAAATGTTTTAATAAAAATACCTCATTCGATTTATTTTAATACAATAAGCCGTATAAAATAATTTAAAGTTATAAAGATTTTAAAATTTTCTATTATAAGCATAATAATAACACTAGGTTTACGGACGTAGAGATAGGTATACCACATAGACAAGTTCAGTAATTCAACACTTTTAAAGAAAATAGACTTCAATATATATTTCCCTCGATCAATGAATAAAAGTCATACAAAGAGATAAAATAAAAATTTAAACAGTTTTTGGTAATTCTCTGATAAAAGTCAAAATGCGTCAAATTGACGCGTCCCGTAAACCTAGTGTAAAAGATAAAATGTGGCTTTGTAAAAGCGGATACATAAAGTAACCTTAATGTATTTATAGCAATAAAAATACAAAGTTAAAGAATATATATTTCATAGTCACGACTTATAAAGAGTAGATAATGCTTTATCTCCGTAATCTTTCACTTATCCGCGTATCCGAGATAGTAACCATAGCGACTATGATAAGTACAAAAACCATCCAAAAATGAAGCGGAATATTTGCGTAAAAATATACATGAGATAATGTTTGGTGGTACAAACAGTCTCCGCTTTTATGAGTGGATTTTTTTACTCTGCGTTACCTATTATCGGGATTTTGTTACCGTAGCTTCTGTAATTTAATATGTCTATATTTTGACGTGCATTAAAAAAGTCCCGCCAAATCCGCGATGATTTGAAAAGTTTTGGAACGTATTATTAAAATAAGTCGCATATGTATATTGTTTTTATTTAGTTTTAAAAAATATTAGTCCAGAGATTCCCAAACTATGAATGAAACCAAATATTGAGTAGGTCTCAAAATGTAATATGTATCTATGTGTTAATAGAACAATCCAATTTTCATTTATAATTAATTCCAATTAGAACAAATAAGACGGCATTAAGTAATTCCGCAAATCGCTATTAGGGAATCTCTTAGCATTACCTATATTTACTATATATCCCCTATAGTCAAAAAAATTGTAGGTCCCAAGATTGGAAATTTTTGTTAGATAGGTTCAAACCCAGTCAACTTTAGAAACCACTGTATTAGGCTCCAAAATAAATGATCAATTAAATTTTGATTGTATGACATAAAGAGAACAGATCATCAAAAGATTGTATGGGGCTATGTACAATTACGAGTAGTAATTAGGAATGAAAAATTGACCGTAAGGGGGCGTGGTTGCATGACATTTGAATAACCTTGAAGCTTACTGAATATTAAAATATACTTTATATGAAATTATATAAGGTTTTTTATATTGATTTTGTTATCAATTTATGAATTTAATTTATCAATGAATTTGACATACAATATTTACGTAGAGTCATTCAATCATCAAAAAATTGTCATAACTCTATATATCTTTCTTTTTCTCTCTTTATATGTATTTATGTTTAATTTATATTTATATATTTTTTGTATTTATATCTTATAATCTACTGTCTCATATATTTCTTAAAATAAAATAAATCACTTTCAATAAGGAAATCTAATTATAATTTATTACACTATACTAGGTATAAGAATAGATAAAATTCTACAGAAATATACAAACTTAATTTCAAAATTAATTAGAAACAAAATGAAATAAGTGAAATGATTTATCTTAAACTTTAAAATCTGTTATTATTTAATTTGAAATTTTCAGGTAAGAAGTCCTTGAACAAGAAAGTTATATTTCAGTACAAAGTCTTATAATCCTTCTTTAGTATTCATATTTCTGAAAGTTACTTATATATTATGTGGGGTAAAATGATATAATAGATTAAACTTGACCCTCACATTCGGAATGGAAGTAACAGACACGCTCAACACGTAATTTAGGCCCATATTTAAGCAATAGTCTGGCTTGAAGCGGAATTTTAGTTGGTAGTTTATTCTAGAATTATGCTTAAGTATAGATACACTTTTTTACTTTCGGAATAAGCGAACACACTCAAGTAATGAAACTACGCTCGAGCGTCGTTTAATTCCTTCTTAAGTATCAATATTCCTGAAAGTCAAGTAGTAATTCTGTAAGATAATAATCTCCAACAGTAGGAAGTAAAAAAAATTCATCCAATCATAAACTTTCGTGAATATATTAATTAACAGGCAATCGTTGCGTGATTCGTGGAAAGGTTTCTTTGAAAAAATTCATAGACATACTTTCAGTGGGTTATTGACATAATTTTACTGAGCTTTACGCAATTAAAACCTTAGCTCGTATTTTTTACTTTTGATAAGATCGCCGGCTTTTGTTTTTACAAATAAAACGACACACAGAATCAACGTAAAAAAATATGAACAGCCTTTACAATACTATGCAATTAATAGAATGGCATTTAATTGACGCTGCGATTCGTATAACAAACGTCAAATCGAATATTATATTACAACGTACTATATTTTGGAAGTCAGTTATTTTATTTCGTGTTTCAAATATTATTAACTGACAGAGAATAAACCGACTAAGTTATCTTACAACTGAAGTTCCAAATTAGTTTTTTATTTGCAAGAATGCGATTGACGTAGTAACAGTACGTATCCACTAGTTAGTTCTAGATTATGCTTTATTATTTTATCTGCAATTTCATTTGCTAAAAACAAAATTTGCAATATCAAAAATAAATCTCCTTTTTTTAACTATTCCGCTTGGCCTATCATAACAATTAGGATTTGAAAGTCTCACCGCGCCGGTCATTCTAAATTCGAATTTTAAAATACAGGCAATCCTCGTACTTACGGCATGTTAGGTTCTCGAAATAAGCAACGTAAATCGAAACGACGTAAGTCGAGACATATTTTTTCATATATTTACATTTAAAATCCAAGGGTTAGGTTCAAAGATAATAGGCCTTAAAAGACGCAATAACTCCTTGACCCATTGGTTGCAACAACGAAGTCGTGTTTGGAGGAACAAAACTTCGCGACAAGTGAATTCTCCTATGCCGGAAATCGAAACAATTGACGTATGCTTGAGGAATAGTGTCAAAAAATTGAGACTGCCTGTATTGGAATATTTTATACATAATATAATAAATAGTATTAATACATTCAAATATTTATAACAATTATACGTAAACGTAATAACTGCCGGCGTAATGTTATACGAAACCTGACGCAATTGTAAAGTGATTACAACTCCACGTTCAGTTACCCCAGAGGGCACGACTTGGATGTCAGATAGCTCGAAGCTTAGCTTGCTATTTCCTTCTTATTGCTTTCACGTAAACCGAGCGCTGCTTTTATTCAAGGATTTACTGCACTTTATGATGCAAAATGTTAGGAACATATATGGGTTTTATTAGCTTTTCATTTCATCATTAGAGACAAATATAGAGAACAATATTTCAACATTAATTTTTTTTAAAACAATTGACGATTTTGATTGACGAAAAAGAATTGAAAATCAGTAAAGTCAGGTCTTAATCAAGTTTTACTTTAATAAATGATGCTTGAAAAATATACTAGTCTTACTACATACCTACATACAAAGAAGAACTTTTAGAATTAAAAAAAAACATGTTACAACAAAGTTAGAATATTCGATCGAAGTTCTTTTTCCAATGGGATGTTGTAACAACTTCGTAGTTTCTTCTCTTTCGACGCTCTTCATTAAAAGAGAACCCCAGAGAAGAATTTAGTTATTCGACTTTACTAAAATGCAATTGGCCTTAATCGATTTTTTGTTTTACAAAGATAACCAAATGCTTTTGAAAAATCCATTTTAATTAATTATATTTTATTCAGACTGAAGTCTTTTGTGTAGGCCAGCGATTCTCAAACTTTTCAGCAAAGGAAAAAGCCTTAATATAATTATAAAAAACTGATTTATATGTATTTATGAATAATCATATTGCAATGTAATATTACGTAATATTTAGTTGGAATATTTAGATGTAACCTTATAATCTCCCTTTGGTAGGTATTTTTTTGCAGTATCTTAGCCCTAGGGTTCCGCGGAACACCACTTTGAGAATGGCTGGTGTAGTTAGAAATCCTTGTATTCGTGTAAATTAAGATTATCACAAATAGAACAATTTAATGGACTGTGAGAGTGCTTACTTCTGCTTATGTTTACTAATAAGGTTCCATGATAATATGAAATAAGCAAATCCTTCTTAGTTAACAAAACACTTGACTACATTACTGACCTCGTTGTAATTGTAACCTTTTTAAAACTATAATCGTAAAGTTTTAAACTGTTCGCGTGTTTGTATGGCACAATATGAACACGCGAACTCAAGGGCTTGGCCCCTTCTGTTGGGCCAGACTATTCCCAAGGCCATACTACATACAATAGCGCAACACACACATGTACATGTGTGATAAATTGTGTTTGTTGACTTTTTCGTAAGAGAAAAAGTAAATAAAACAAAAAATAACGTCACAGTTTATCGAAACATTTTCCTACAATTCTGTTAATTTTATGTCTTTTTTTTATTGATAGCCCAGCATATGACCACACTCCGCCTGTCCATGAGCATAGACAACTGTTCCTCCACTATGCCGGCTTGAGGAGACGAATGTGCTCTGTCCAAATTAACAGGGCACACTGATCTCGTTATCCCGACTACTTCCAAGCTAATCCCAAAACGCGACTAGGTCACTTCAAGGGTGTTCCGCTTGATAGTGGTGGTACTTTCCCAGGACGGCATACTGGGTTAATGCCATCATCGGTCTGCCTACCACTCTTAAATGTTATATCAGCCATAGGCCTCCACCATTGAACGCCAGTGCGATCCATTTGTAGCGGCTTGCATCAAGCCATTTCCCGCCACCCCCTTGGTGGACGTCCTATGCTGCGTAATAAATAAGTAATATTTTTATACGTGCACAGTCGATTAAAACTACTATTATTATTGATAGAGATGTTGTAAATTATATTTAAAACTAATTATTTTTATACTTCCTATCCTAAAAGATGGTTAAAATAGGAAGTTAGAAGTTATTATAATATTTATCCGTTCTCAAATGCACAACAAAGCCTCTAAGAATCCTAATAAAAAGAACCTGTCAACCAAGACAACAGTATAATATTCCAATAAAGCCCTAAAAAGCATTGATTGTGTATCTTAGATTACGTCTCCTTCAGAAAACATCAAGTCAAAGATGACAACAAACAAAGGTAAGGAAAATCGTTCGTAAAATAAAAAATAGGAGAGTTAAATTTTCTGTAAATTTATTCGGCGGTCCTTTTTATTTAGGAATATTCAATGCATCTATAAATAACAAAAATTAGTCGCAATATGGTTTGCTATATTACTTTTGTGTGGTGTGACAATTTTACAAGATTAGGAACTTGTATCATTTCGACAAGTTTGCAGCTATATACACCATAGATATATTACTACTCAATTGTTCCGATTACAAACGACCAAGCTACTTCTCACCAACGAGAAATCTCTGAGTTGTTCGTATACGTTCGTGTAAGGCAGTGTTTCTCAACCTTTTTTGTGTGCTGCTACACCTTAGCTTTCTCTCCCCCCCCCCCCCCCCATGTGACATACATAATATATAATATTTAAAAATTGAATTGAATATAACCTATACCTAATAATTATTTATAGCGATTTAAAAATTTGCTTTTTTCGTTAAATTAGGCACTGAAATCTAGCATTGCATTTAAACGGCCCGGAGCGAAAGGGTTAAACTTGTGTCGAGTTCATTTTCGAATTGCCTCGTTGGGAAACACTGGTGTAAGGTATCGTACAATCAAATTATTTATATAGATGAAATCTATTAGTTTTATTGGGAGTTGATTGGTTATAACATATTATGTATGTTCACTTACGTACAATATACGTAAAGTTTGCTATAAAAGCCGATAGTGGGAACCGTTGTGGTATGCAGTGCATGCAGTGGTCCGATAGACTGATTGGCTGTACAGAGTTTATATATAGTAAATACTAAATGGATTGCTTCCTAATAATATATACAGTTAACTTATTTACAAATGTTCTGAAGGCTCCATAAATAATATTATTTTCGTCTCAGAATCGATTGCCGGTCGAAACGTTTATTTATAACTGTTCGTTGGTGTATTTTTTTTAAATAGACCAGGTTTATTTCGAGTCAGGTTGTTTGGGTTGGGATTGTCCTGATATGATAACCAATAATACATGTTAACTTAGTTTTGAATATGTTTGTTCAGAACGAGCGATCTGTTTCCGTGGATCCTTGTACCTGACCTGTGCCTGCTTCGCCTACCGAAGCAGCGAGTTCATACTGAGCTGATGTATCACCCAGGCTCCTCACCTACCGAGAAACCACTATCTCACTACTTCAATGCCTTCCAGCTGCGAACGAACTCCTCAATAACTACATAATTGTTAAACAACTGCCTGACTCCCAACTGCCAACTGCCTTTATCAGTCCTCTGACAGATCAGAAAAAAGGTGATAACCTTTTTTTCAAACAAAATCAACCAAATTCCTTATTCTAAATATGTTCAAATTAAAACAGACAATTATCTTTTAAATTCCAATTGTACAAAAACCAACCTACGTCGTCAATGTCATTCCTGTCATTATCATTAATGAATTAATATTTTTAATTAATACATCGAGATAAAAGTTTATTTATATTTTTAATATCCCAATATTCTGCGAAAACACTATTAAAATTAGCTTTTCAGTTTTAATTATTCCATTAGTATTGTTACGATTGCCAAAGCTATTTTCTTTTATAACTATTAATAATAATAAATAACAAAGTTCCATATTTATAACACTTCTTGAATAATGAACATCTAAAATAGAGCTGTTATTAAAAGCAAAATATATTTTTAAATTCTAAAAACGAAAACATACGTAAGAGTTTTTTTTTACATCCTTATAATTTATTACGTATCTATTTTGTACGTAATATACACGTATCAGTCATTCGTTTGTACATTTTTAATTCAATAATAATTTTAAATTGTAATCTGATACAAAATTTAATTATTTTAGCTTAAGAATCGCTGTTATTTGTAGTTAACACTAGAACTACCAGCCGGTCAAAATGACCTATTTTTACCAACCGGTCAAAATGACCGGATGACTTGTGCTTGTAAAGAATTAAATATAATTCAATTAATTTATTGTAGAATTGTAATAAGTCATAAAGTCAAAAATAATGAGTAAGGTTTTACATAAAAGTCTTGTGAAGAATTTTTGAAATCGGTTGGTAGTTCTAATATTAATTAATTAATATTTTATATAGTTTGCCTGTACGTGCATTTGAAGTGATTTTCTGGCATCCAAACGTTGGAATTCAATTTTGAAATGTTGAAGCTTATTGGAGTGTAGTTCCGGTTAGTGAAGTGCAGATTTAGTCTCAACTCTGTAGACGTTGGTGGTTGGTCTTTGTCACGCCTGTAATATGCTCCGGTGATTTAGAATGTGATGGTTAGAGATTCCAATCACACTTAGAAATAAGTACCGTATGGTTTGCTTCGATACTTCTACTATTAAGAAATAATCTTGTATTTTGAGTAACGAAAAAAAATGTGTAAAAGAGGAATAAAATCCTCTGTATACATTGTATTATATTGGTATAATAATGTAATTGTTTTAAATAATGTAATGTGACGCACTTCATTTCCACTAAATATAATTGACATTATTTATTTCAATTCCTTTAATAGCTGTGTTCTGTTTTGTACACCAATAAATCAATAAATAAATAAATAAAAGTAAAATTTCAGGCATACATGTAGATTTCTCATTATATTCTACAGTTTTAATTGTATGTATTCCATAATGAAATTTATTGGAGATTTTTGTATCAAAAAAATTGGAATCGTAGTTCCTGCGGTTAGCCTTAAATGTCTGTATTAGTATAGGTATGCTATATGACATTAGTACTATAAGATATAAAAAATATATAAAACAAACATTGAAAGCAAAATATACGGCGTGTTTAAATAAATATAATTAAATAGTTGGAAAATTACAAACTAAAACACCACGTATAAAATTCAAAAACAAAAGCGTGTTTCTTAAATATAATAGTAGATGAAAATCGTAATCAAACAAAATCTTTTATA
Source organism: Tineola bisselliella (assembly GCA_028551675.1). Taxonomy (NCBI): domain Eukaryota; kingdom Metazoa; phylum Arthropoda; class Insecta; order Lepidoptera; family Tineidae; genus Tineola; species Tineola bisselliella. The sequence continues at coordinate 114,532 of JAPWLS010002409.1, forward strand.
TCTTAAATGGCTACTCGTATAAAAGAGAAAGTAGCGTACTGTGAGTAACTTCCAAAAATAAATTAGATAATTAATTAGGTCCTCGACTTAATAGCTGTCGGCGGAGGCTGACAATATAGATGGTGTACAAATGAAAAAGTTCCAATAGACAAAAGTTTTATACAAAAAAAAAGCGTCACGGACATGAAACAGGGAGCTCTCAATCAATTACTTTGAGAGATGTAACATTTAATTTGTATCTTTAATTACACTCTTACATAAAGCATAACGTAATTAGCTAAATTACAAAAATAAATTAATATATACTATTACCTACACGTATTGTTAAGGATAGCGCAAACATAAGACGCTGACCCGATTTAATTTTCATAAAAATAAATTTTGAATTAGATATTTATTTCGAATGGGAATAGAACTCGTGACTCGCTGACTACTCCTGGCGTTATATGTATTTATTTAATAATAATAATAATAAATAATACAGGAACAATCAATTATTTAAATATTCAATAAATAATTCGTTTATTATGTGTCGTTTTCTTTTTAAATTTCGACGTGATTATTTCCGATAACGAATTTAGATTTTGTAATCTCTTCTTGGGGTCTTATTGTCTCTTTTATATTAGGTAATATTTGAAAAAAAACCCGTTAGTAAAAAAAAAACACGCAATACTCCCATCAGCGTTCAAGTTTCATAATTTAAAAAAAGAACTAATAATTTAATAACAATTGTTTTTTTTAAAACAACTATTAAATTAGGCGATTGTAACCAATCAATAAGAGTATATAAAAAATTATATACGTGAATGAGGGTAGTTTTAATAATGGATATTAAATTATATGTACTTAAAAGCTAAAGTAAATATTACGTTACAATATTACTCTGTAATAATATTTAATAATATTGTATATATAATAACTCTCTCAAATATCTATAATTATAATAATTATTTTAAGGATTCGATTCGATATTCATAATTTACAAAAAAAAGACTTATATTTTATATTATGAATAATAAAAAGAAGAAAATGTCAGAAATAATAGCTTAAAGCGTTGGCGTAAATTAATTTAATTTGGTTGTGAATTCGATATGTTTTATTTTTTTTAAATATATATACAAAAGTCAAAAATACACGAACAATCTGTAGGTAGGTATATTGTAGTTCTGAAATAGTTGAAAAAAATATGTCTTAGTTTTTGATATGTAGGGATTTTTTAAAAAAAGTGGTGCGTACTGGTTATCCTAGAATATTTTGAATATAGATAAATTTTAATATAAATTATTAAAATTTTTTGAATTATTTTACTAATTCAAATTCAAATGTAAAGTTTTACCTTTACCAAAAATAAAGAATACTTCCTTCTTAATTGTTTCACAAATAAATTGTAACGCCATACGAATACAATTTTATTCCCTAAAAGAAATCAAATACCAAAAAAAAAGGTTTATGAAAATTTTATTTCCATTATCAGTTTTATTTATTATAAGATTGCGTGTTCAATAACGTACGATCTAATCATTTTTAATGTTAAAACAACTAATCCGTGTGGTCGTTTTATTAACCAAAAACTCATTAAACAGGATCGCTATATAATGAACATTCACCCAAATAAAGAGAAATTATTTACAAAATACTTACAAAATTAATATTATCCATTCAAACACAACACTTAAACACAAGAAAAACATTCATAAACTACATTAAGTTAGGAATTTAAATAAATGAAAACACTAACATCACATTAAAAATTAAAATTCGTTTAAAATTTCAGAGCACACACGTTAATGTATACTAATGGTGAATACAATTCAAAATTTAACGAAGTTACGACAAAACAACAGAATTCGCGCGCGAAAATCCTATTACAGCAGCAAGTTCGCACCGACCAAGCGACGGCCAATTACTGAAAGCTCTACGATGAGTTAGATACCAACCGTCTACAGCGCATGCTCAGCTCATAGCCATGTCAAAGCGAAGGTACAAGCATATTCATAAGTTCCTTCTGTTAGTTTTGTTTTGACAAATACTTCCACATAAACAGTCGTGGGACTGCCGATAGAAGTGAAAACGGAACTATTAAGTTAAGAGTAATTGAAACTATATGCAAAAATTATATGAAATTTTTTTAAAATATATTCGTTGTTTTCATTATTCATTTATCATTTATCTGAAGTCAATGAATTTAAAGTCAATAAATAAACAGTAATCCTTCAATTAAATAATTACAATAATAGTCAAATTAAAAATTCACTTAAATAAACAAAATCCAGTACACACAAGTTGAACTTCCCACGTGGTCAATTTAACTTTACTTATGTAGATAACCACACTCTAATACTTAATGTACAACGCGTCACATTTACAATTACAGATGTACTGCTACTATAACGTATTGGTGACGTGAACTCACAAAATTATACTTATCCAAAAAGCGTCCAACGCGCACATAATACAGTCAGAAATAGTCGATGTATTAGTGTATACGTGTACACAGGCTACTGCGCGTGCGCTAGTCTGGCTCTCCATAGCTATAGATATACTATTATCATTAGCATGTCGGTGACGCGAACCGAGGATTTTACCCTCTACCAAAACGCTCAACGCGCCTAAAGAAGTTTTTGGTAGATGTTAGGTAATACCCCTTTTGGAATAAACTGAACTTCTTTAAAGTGAGCCCATTATAAATTAAATTACATTTATGTCTCATCCAGAGTTGAAAATTTAGTACCTACATAAAATAGCTTAAATACTGTAAACACCAAATTATTACATAAACATTAATGTTATAAACATCAAAGCAAAATCTCGGTTATAATTGTACTCACCTCTAAAACCTCGAATTCTCTAGAACTTAGAATCTGTTTTAGGATTAAATAGGAGGTCAGCTTAAATAACTAGTACGATATACACTTTACAGTTATGAAACATTAAATTATTTCTAAAAGGCATTTAAAGTTATCAAGTAATCCCTTATTGAAACTTTTGTGTATAGGTGTAAAAGCTCTTTTGTTTATTTAATAAAACAATATTTATATGTCAATAAATATTCGTTCGAGCTGGAATAGAACCTAAAACCACTACATAATTAACTAGCGCAGCGGTATAATTATAAAAACTGATTTATATGTATTTATGAATAATCATATTGCAATGTAATATTACGTAATATTTAGTTGGAATATTTAGATGTATTTGGTAGGTATTTTTTGCAGTATTTTAGCCCTAGGGTTCCGCGGAACGCACTTTGAGAATGGCTGGACTAGCGCATTATCACAAGTAAATAAATAAACAGTGAATAGACACTCATTGATGTTGCTAATTTGGGTTTTACGATTACTTTGAAAGTAACCGGACGTAATGAGAGGAGTGTGTCGTGCCAGCCTGGTAGCAATAACCAAACTAACATTCTGAACTAATCAATTAATATAGCAGCTAAATATAATATTTATAAACTAA
>JAPWLS010001812.1:0-64625 GCA_028551675.1 Tineola bisselliella
ATATAAAGTACTGTGAAGTTTAATGATGTTTCATATTTCAGTCAACAAAAAATGCCTTCCACACCCCTGTTGCAAAATCTACTAACTGCCTCTCCGTCAAATTTCTAGTTTGTAGCAAAAAAATATACAAATCTGCGAGAGTCCTTACAACTCCTTAATCTGGCCCCGTTGCAAAATCCGTTCTTTGCAGACGTCCACTAACTATAAACTACCTCCCTGTCAAATTTCATCTTTGTATGTCAAGCGGATTTCGAGAGAACTTTCGCTTTTATTTTCATTGAATTACAATGTGAACTTAAAATAAAACGAAATATATCTTAAAAAACAATTATATATTTGAGTCCGTGCAAAAGAAAAATCCACTTTTCAGTTTTCATTAGGACTGCTTGACATTGACAGTCGTATTTTTTATAAAACTTAATATAATGTATAATATAAAAATCAAAAGGAGGTTACGATCGCCAACAACTATAATAAAATACAATTTCTTTTTAAATAAAAAGTATCCTATGTTACTTGTACTCCAAAAACAGTGTACAAAGTTTCATGATGATCGGTTAAGTAGTTGTTGCGTGAAAACGTAACAAACAAACTCACATTCACATTTACATTAGTAAGGGATTATTAATACATCGACACCTCTATGGGTCATTTTAAACGAGATGTCATTGTGTATGTATCATTTATTATTGTCTTCCATAAAAAATAATAATAATAATAACATAGGTAGAAGGTAAATAAATCAGACAGGCATTAAGTTTGTAGGATTTATTAGTGACCTAGATAAGTCTAGATATCGTTAGGAATCTAGATAGGTATATTTGATTGGCTTGTTTGATATAAACAGCTGAATTGATTGGCCAAGCGTTTTTCTAACTTTAACCAATCAGAGTGGAATTGCTAAATTGTATTTTATCTGGGACATATGCATATATACATACGCACATACATGTTTATTTTAATTATTTTATTATATAAGAGACAGTCTTAATATAATTATAAAAACTGATTTATATGTATTTATGAATAATCATATCGCAATGTAATATTTAGATGTAACTTTATAATCTCCCTTTGGTAGGTATTTTTTGTAGTATTTTAGCCCTAGGGTTCCGCGGAACACACTTTGAGAATGGCTGCTTTAAACTATTTATTTACGATATATTATAGTGTGCTTTCACGGCTTCAATCCCATATTAGGTTAGAAACAACGCCGGTGTGTATTTTAATAACTTCATTAAAACACAAGTAATCAATTTGATTGGAATGTTTATATAAAAACTTACTTAAATATGCCACTAAGATCATCATGGATCAATGATCTGTGATCTGTGATGATCTATCATTCATTGATCGTGCATCTCGCGTTTACTCACTCAGTCGCTACACTGAAAAGAGGTGCAAGTCAGAAATATTAAATTAAATATATATATATATATATATATATATCGTCTATAAATTATTTTCATGAATAGCTTCACGTATAAGGCAAATATTAGTAATAATGGAAATCATAATATTACAAAAGTTAAATATTTTTTATATCATAGCAGTTCGTAATATATCCGCATTTTGGCCGATGTTAAGCTAGAATGCGCTTTTTGTTAATGCCCCTAACAAGTTTGTTTCAAAATTAAGTGTGGAAAAAATCATTACTGCCATTAAAAAGCACCGGTAAGAGACATACATATATACATTTTGTTTGTTTTTATTTTAATACTAGCTTATACCCGCGGTTTTGCTCGCATTTAAGTCATTAAATAAGTATCAGAGATCATTTCAATAGAAATGAATCAATATTATTCCAAACAGCTGAAACTATAGTCAGTTGGAAACTATAGTAAAAAATAATAATTATCTTTTTTAATAAAAAGTATCCTATGTTACTTCTAGTACCTCCAAAAATATGTGTACAAAGTTTCATGATGATCGGTTAAGTAGTTGTTGCGTGAAAACGTAACGAACAAACTCACATTCACATTTATAATATTAGTAGGGATAATAAGTATACATATTTTTAACTTGTATTCCTTTTCACGCAGATCGCAGTGAATAGTATTGATCGATGTGATGCGTGTTATTTATCCATTATTCATATTGTAGGCAACTTGTTCGATCACAATTTGTTATGTAGAAAACTGAACTACAATCTAATTATTAAGTTGGACTGCACTTGTCTCTCTCTCTCTCTGTGCGCCGTATTCCACCTTCTAACTGCACTAAACTTATGTCGTCATTCAAACAAACACCTAAAATACACTCACAATACTTTTTCTTACATAATAATATTGACAATTTCATACTTTCTACAAATATACGTATTTGATTTTAAAGAAAACTGCATACTTTATTTTTCAAGTGTAAAACTATTATAGAATAATTAATGGGAATTTAGATAGGTAGTTTGTGACCGCATGCGGTTTGCGGGACGCGTATTGTATGCAACGACCAATCTATATATATAAAACTCAAAGGTGACTGACTTAGTGATCTATCAACGCACAGCCCAAACCACTGGACGGATCGGGCTGAAATTTGGCATGCAGGTAGCTGTTATGACGTAGGCATCCGCTAAGAAAGGATTTTGATCAATTTGTATGAAACTTTGTCAATTTTAAACCGATCGGGCTGAGACTTTGCATGCATAAAGCTACTATGACGTAGGCATTCCCTAAGAAAGGGATAAAATAGGGGATGAAAATTTGTATAAATCTTATTAGATTTTCGATTGATTGAACTGAAATTAAAAATTGACAGATATGTGGTTAATAACTGGAGCAAGTTTTCAATTATGACCCACGACAGGAATGGTGATAACTACTTAAGACACGTTAAACAAAAGTAAAGCCACACAAACTAAACCTAATTAATAATAATACTTCTTAACGCGAGCGAAGCCGCTGGCAAAAGCTAGTGTACTATAAATAAGCATTAATTTGTGTTTATGTTTAAAAAGGAGGTGTGTGCTGTAAATCAACATATTATATATGAAAGATAATTATTTCTACATAAACATATAATTTATGGCGGCCATATATTAACATTAGAACCTGTTTAAAAGCAATTTTGTATATAGCTTAACACATGATTTTAAAATTGTAATTATATTACGAAATTTATTTGTATGTATAGTGGTATCTCGATATATAAGTGTTTTGAGATACAAGGAATCGCACACTACCCCAACATGCGCCCCGATCTACATTCGCAGTAGCATACGGTGCTTTGAGATACGAGCAAGGTTACGGAACGAATTCAACTCATATATTGAGGTACCACTGTAACTAAATGTATCGACTTACTGAACAAATAAAAACCTTAATTATGCCTTTAGGTGGATTTTAGAATAACTATCTTATTTATAATATAAATAAGATAGTTTTTTTTTGTATGGAGCGTCTTTGGTTCCACTTCTCACCGACAGGTTCGCATTAATTTTTAAAAACCTTTTTCACTGCAGCAATATTCGCCTACATGCAAGCATTATTAATAATGCACATAAAGTTAATTAAGCCCAATCTCCTAACGCAATTAGAAAACGTAACACCAAATAATTACGGTTACAGATTTTTATACGAACGAAGGTTGTCTCGCTTTAGTAAATGTCAAATTTTGTAATCACATGTCTTCACTGTCAACACGTAATATCCCTTATGTTAAACTAGTGTGGTCTATTATAACGGAGATTACTTTTTCTCTGGCTATATTACTATATTAATGACTAATTATCAGTCTACCCACATTTTTTATAATAACTTTCGATATGACCACACTCCACCTAAACACACCGTCTATGGTCTCAAAGTGTGTTCCGCGGAACCCTAGGGCTAAAATACTGCAAAAAATACCTACCAAAGGGAGATTATAAGGTTACATCTAAATATTCCAACTAAATATTACATTGCAAATTTTATAATATATTAAGAATTTTCCTTCGCCAAAAAAGTTTGAGAACTGCCTTGGTCTAGATTGACAGGCATACTTCTATTATTATCAGCCAATTGTAAACCCTGGCAACTTTTTGAATTAATCAATGGTTTTTTAAAGCCTTTGTATGAGAATAGGAGATACCTATATTTTTTCGACTGAGTATTTACGTGGAATAGGCATGTGGAAATTGTCTTCTATGATCTATGATACAAATACTCTCCCAACATCAACAAATTTGAGCTATTTGAGTTAATAAATCCTTGTTCCATTGTTGTCAATTGTCACCTACCAGCGAACAAACAACGAGTCAATTAACTTGAATGATATAAAATCAAATAGAACACATAAATATCACGAAGTAAAACAACACAGCCCTTTCCTTGACATGACATATTTATTGGGAATTGACGTCACTCGCTCTGATTGGTGTTTCAATAAACATGGCCGATTACAGTATTTTATACTTTCATTTTATTGAAAATCTTAATAATCTCAATTTTTATTGATAAAATTGAGAAATTTATTACAATATTCTAGCATGCTTTTTCCGCTAAAATCATTAATTCATCAATTTTTAATATTGTCTTAATGCCTATTGTACGTTGTTTTTTTTTGACATGATGGTTTACGTGTGAATTAACTCGACATTGGCAGAATTGTCTTTTATTAGCTGAAGCTATTAATGAAAGAAGAAGAATAACAATAGGAGATAGTTAATTAGTTTAGTTAAATTAGAACTTTTCCAATAAAATATCAAATAAAACTTCTATTACGAAATGAAATGATTAATCATTGTTAACAGTGGAATTGTAATTATATTGTACTAGCTTTTACCCCCGGCTTCGCTCGAATTTAAGTCATTAAATAAGTATCAGAGGTCATACTAACTATAGGTTGAAAACTATAGTAAAAAGTATTATTTTACCTCCAAAAATATGTGTACAAAGTTTCTGGTCGGTTAAGTAGTTGTTGCGTGAAAACGTAACAAACAAACCCACATTCACATTTATATTAGTAGGGATGTTGTAATGATATGTATTGATCTTACGCCAACCGTGTTATATAGTAGATATACTTAGCAAATCATTGAAAATGAATTGGGTTCCAGAGCAAGTGTCAGTGGCCAACAAACGGATGTAGAATTAGCATATGCGCGTATTGGTGCTTGAGGTAATAAACTCGGTCAAGGTCTTCTTTATTTATTTATTTATTATTTTAAAATAGTACACAATATGGTTTTCGATGGTCCCACACTAGGCATTGCCTGTCACGTGCGACCCGTCAATTGCTCACAAAACTTTCAATTACTAAAATTACAACTATTTTTCTTTTCTTTTTTTTTTAGTAATATATTTATAAAAAAAACATAAACAGTCGTGGGACTGCCGATAGAAGTGACAACGGAACTATTAAGTTAAGAGTAATTGAAACTATATGCAAATATTATATGAAATTTTTTAAAAATATATTCGTTGTTTTCATTATTCATTTATCTGTATAAAAATATTAATATGTTTCATACTCACTTTTATACTGAAGTCAATGAATTTAAAGTCAATAAATAAACAGTAATCCTTCAACACACGCACATAATACAGTCAGAAATAGTCGATGTATTAGTGTATACGTGTACACAGGCTACTGCGCGTGCGCTAGTCTGGCTCTCCATAGCTATAGATATACTATTATCATTAGCATGTCGGTGACGCGAACCGAGGATTTTACCCTCTACCAAAACGCTCAACGCGCCTAAAGAAGTTTTCACTTCAAAAATAACAAATTGAATAAACCTTTACTTCGTGTTCTCATGCGTGTCTCGTGTTCTCATTTCAATATTATTAATTGTTATATTGGCATAAATATGTCACATGCAAATAGCATACATCATGGGGTCAAATACAAGTTAGCAGTAAGACACTGACATCATTCGCATAACACGAATTTTGTATGTAAATATAATTACACAAAAACATGTATAAAATCGTCATTTGACACTAGAACTATTAACCGCTCATTTCAGAAATTCTTCACAAGACTTTTATGTAAAACTTTACTCATTATTTTTTGTAAACGATTCTATTTTTTTTACAATTCTAGAATAAATTTACTGAAATAGGTCATTTTGACCAGCTGGTAGTTCTAGTGTTAATAACATTTATCTAATTGTATGGTATACCTTCACTATGCTGGCTTGCAACATTCCTCATATATTCGAATTGATAGTCGCATTACTTTCTAGATGTAGTAGTCGATTCAATAGGCGTGCCCACAACGTGTGGGTCTGGGAGTAGGGTGACCATGGCTTATAATACGTTTGAACTTCACAACATCCGCCTCCCACTATGCCTGCTCACTTATTATTTATTAATAACCGAATTTGTTTGTGTATTATTATTTATTTTATTTTTCTGCACGATTTACATCACCGCTCACATCTCAAAAAAGGTTAACTGGTAGAAAAGGCCTAAAACAGCCATTCTCAAAGAGTGTTCCGCGGAACCCTAGGGCTAAAATACTGCAAAAAATACCTACCAAAGGGAGATTATAAGGTTACATCTAAATATTACGTAATATTACATTGCAATATGATTATTCATAAATACATATAAATCAGTTTTTTATAATTAGTAATAAAGTTTGAGAACCGCTGGCCTAAAGGCATTAAGTTCGTCTTTTGTTATGCAATAAAGAATTTATTCCCAGATGTTGATCATTTTATTTCTCCATCTGAATTATTTCATACATGTAAACCTTCCTCGTGATTCAAAATCTCTAAAGTACAAACAGACAACGAACACCTTTGTTTTATTCATACTATGTAATCGATGTTCAAATTATAATAAACTAAGCTGTATGAAATGATTTTAACACTAGATTTACCAGACCAGTCAAAATGACTAGTCTTGCAAGAGCAAATTAAAATTCCTACTGCGTAAAACATTTTCTTTAATTCTTCTAATCTTCTTTAATTTATAACAGAAGAATTAGTTCTACGAACTTTATATTATTTATATATAATTGTAATAAATATATACTTTTTTTGGTTTTGGTAGAAATACGTATATTTAAGCTGGTAAATCTAGTGTTAATGATTTACCAGCCATTGAAAGTAGAAACTAAATCGAATATGAAGTCCGCCTGTCACACATAAAAGTGTGGTGACCGCACGTAGACGCACGTAGTCACAGAGGACCGGTCATTTGTCATTTCAAATACAATAATGCATACGTTAGAAGCTTAGATTAATTATATATGTATTGTTGCACTCCGGTTTTTGACATGTGAAATTATATTTACATACTCGTAAATAGATCGTTTTTGCATTCGACAAACACACACACACATACACGCACACACGTATATATACATACCAACTATTTAAATTTTTACAAAGCAAGTGTTTCAGTGACGAGTCTGTTGAAAGTTTTTGTGGTAACACCTACCTAAAGATGAACGCATAGGTTTGTCTATAATCGTCTGTTGCCATATCCCTACTAATATTATAAATGTGAATGTGGACAATGCAAGTTACAGCAGCTAAATCAAATTGATAATTAATAAATTTATTTCATTTATATTTGTATATGTATTGACGAGTAAAAGCGCTCTATTGGAGCCCATTTACTAAAAGTAAATAAAAAAAAAAAAGAATGTGTGTTTGTTTGTTACGTTTTCACGCAACAACTACTTAACCGATCATTATGAAACTTTGTACACATATTTTTGGAGGTACTAGAAGTAACATAGGATACTTTTTTTATTAAAAAAGAAATAAATTATTTTTTTCTATAGTTTCCAATTGACTATAGTTTCAGCTGTTTGGAATTATATTGATTCATTTCTATTGAAATGATCTCTGATACTTATTTAATGACTTAAATGCGAGCGAAGCCGCGGGTAAAAGCTAGTATAGTATATGTGTGTTTAATTTTGTTTTAATCCTTAATAAACTTAGTTATATTATAACAGTGTAGTTATTTTTAAATATCTAATACGATCAAATAATAATATTTCATCAGAGTCAGCTGGAAAGACTGCCGACTAATTAATTGCCACTAGTTTACAAGGTTTTTGTCCCTCAAATGAAACGTTTTTTTCTTAACAATTGAGGTGCACTGAGTTTCAGGAAAATTATAAAAAAATCTAACACGTCATTTTGAAATAATCAAAATATGCATCTTTAAGTGATTCCGTTATGGGATATCCTTTTTTATATATTATAAATTCACCACACACATAACAAAAACGATCAGGATGTACTTTACACAACCTTTTTGACATTGTAAAAACAAATATTTATTTAACTAAACACTACACAGCATCAAAATTTTAAAATAAAATCGAAACCAACTTATGGGTAGTTTGAAAATAAGATGTAATAAGAACTTGATTTATAGACGTGATAGAAATAAAATAAATATATGTTTGCGTTTAGTTATTACTACTAAATACAACGATATGGAATACATTGAAAGGACACGACTTTTATTTTAATTTGTAAACTAGTGTTGTTTATTTAATTATTTCAATTGTTTATTAATATGTACATGTTTACATAGTAGTGAAATTTAATTTTAAACACTGCATTGTACATATGTTAAATGTTATAAAATTAGTAATAATTCGATGTGGTTTCCCCAGTCTGGCGCACAGAGATCTCGACAAATATTACAATCATGATATGAATACAAGAAATCATTAATTATGTTGACATTGATTTCAATTGAGAGCATCGTTGTATACGGAACCCAACATAAATAAAGGCAGTCACTCGTAATACCATTTATCCCATTTAGGGGCAACATTTCATTTGAACGGGGTAACAGGAAACGCGCGCAGGGGTATTCTTGCTATCGGAATAAATATCATTAACAAAATTAATAATGCATTCGTTTGAGAACGTGTTTTGTGATTCTGCGGATTAGTTACAATTCACTTTGGATATAAGGACAACACAAACCCAGACCCGGAATACTAACAATTTATTAATAATGATTTCATCAGAAAACTGACTCTGGACCTTCCCTACTAATATTATAAATGTAAATGTGAGTTTGTTTGTTACGTTTTCACGCAACAACTACTTAACCGATCATCATTGGAGGTACTAGAAGTAACATAGGATACTTTTTATTTAAAAAAATATTTTTACTTTAGTTTCCAACTGACTATAGTTTCAGCTGTTCGGAATCATATTGATTCATTTCTATTGAAATGATTTCTGGTACTTATTTAATGACTTAAATGCGAGCGAAGCCGCGGGTAAAAGCTAGTTGACTAATAAATTATAGTGCACTAAGTACTGAAATATAAGCTTTCAAATTAAGGTTGTAAAATGATAAAAACAATTCTAATTTTAAATCCAATTCAATGTAATCGATTTTTATAACTAGCTGTTGCCCCCGACTTCGTTCACGTAGTAATGAAGATATAAAGTACTATGAAGTTTAATCATGTTTCTTATTTACGCCTGCCTCTTAGGGCAAGTTTTGGCAACCTTGGATTACATTATTGTAGTTTTAGTAAGAATCCTTATTTTTTCCTGTCTTTTATATAGCCTATATTGGTCAGAGAAAATCTAGCATGTTGAAAGAATTTTTGAGATCGGTCTAGTAGTTTTTCAGCCAATTCGTTACAAACATACAAAAATACAAATCTTTCCTCTTTATAATATTAGTATAGATATACTATAGATTTTTATCTATTGACACAGATTAGACCGTATCGCGATCGTATCAAGAATAGGGGCTGTTTGGTATCCCGTTGAGTTGTCAATTACCTTAAGCAGAGATAGCGGCTTCTACAATTGCACCCGTAATTACTTGTTTCCTTTTCATTACGCGATAGACGCAAGCTTCCAAGCTGTCCGCTGCCAATGCCCACCAACCATGGAGGCGAACATGCTCTGGGCACTGCTAAGGAATAAAACAAATAAATACACTGTATAGAAGATTAACTCACAGGCCGATGTTGGCGATCTGCATGTGTTTGGACTGTGGGCTTATCACGAATTTAGTCTGGCTTTCGAATCGAGCTGTCACAAGTAAAACGGATCCGTTAGCAATCGGGATCATGAATTTTTACTAGCGACTAACGAGCACCAGCAATCTATCAAATGAACGAAAGATCGAGACGTTCGAAAATTAACAAAAAGTATCTAAAATATTGTAGTTCCAAATCCGCACGCGGTGGCGCCGCTCAAATTTCCATACAAATCGCTTCGGTTCGAAAGCCAGACTAAAATTCGTGAATAGCCCACAGATCTAAGCTGCCAGATAAACTACAATGGCTGCAAAACTTACGAATATAAGCCGCATATAGCTTTAAAACATGTATTTCATACATATTTTTTGAAATTAACATTTATTGTTTGGAACCTTAGTCGGTCTTAAGTAAATATTTACAAAATATACACTCCAAAATTATTACTACTATGCCTTCACTACCTTATATATTTACTAGTTGTTGCTCGCGACTATGTCTGCGTAATAATGAAGATATAAAGTATTATGAAGTTTAAAGATGTTTCATATGTCAGTCAACAGACAATGCCTATCACACTTCTGTAATAAAGTGGCATCTAACCACAATAATGACACCTAACCTCAAAAGTTCAAATAGTTTTATACTGATATAAAAATGACAGACGAAAATAAAAATAAAAAATAGAAAAATTTCAGACAGCTGAAACTATAGTCAATTGGAAACTATAGTAAAAAAGATTAATTATTTTTTTAATAAAAAGTATCCTATGTTACTTGTAGTATCTCCAAAAATATGTGTACAAAGTTTCATGATGATCGGTTAAGTAGTTGTTGCGTGAAAACGTAACAAACAAACTCACTTTCACATTTATATTATTACGGGATTTACACAAATATGAAGCTTCCAAGGGTCCAGAACTCGCCGACAAAGTGATGAGCAATCCCACATCTGCATCTCATATAAATAAATACCAAAAATATTTTCGAGCTGCTATTAACAACATAATACAAAATAGGCGTATAGTAGGCGTGTCTGTCTGTCTGTCTGTCTGTCCGTCATATACATAACATAAACGCTCGACATGCGACATGACATAAACACTTAAAATATTGTTCTAAATAACTTAACATATAATTATATTAAATGTCAATAACGCGAGACTAATTGATTTATATCATACTAGCTTTTACTTGCGGCTTCGCACGTATTTAAGTCATTAAATAAGTATCAGAGATCATACTAACTATAGACAATTGGGAACTATAGTAAAATATAAATAATTTTTTTAAATAAAAAGTACCCTATGTTACTTCTAATACCTCCAAAAATGTATGTACAAAGTTTAATGATGATCGGTTAAGTAGTTGTTGCGTGAAAACGTAACAAATAAACACATTTATAATATTAGGTAGGGATAGGTATTTTATTTTGTCTAAATTGAAAATGTATCCACGTTGGTCTGCCGACCCCGGCTCTTGCCATAGGATTATCTGGCTCTTCTTACAACTCACTGAAGCAAATTAGACTTTCATTATAATTTATAGTATATAATAAAGTTCATGTTGCGGCTCTCTGAAGGCATGGGAAAATCTACAAACTTGATATTTGGCTCATCTGGTTGATAAGTCTGCCGACCCCTGGTTTAGGATGTTTGTATGGATCTAAATGTAATAATAATAATAAAGATCTTTTACATAATAGACGCTCACTCGTGGCTTCGTGTGTGATTATGATCCATACCATACATCGCCATGGCCTAATTGCGAACGTATCATTAACTACATCTGCGACCCGAGTTCACTCATTAATCTTATTGTCACACGTCACCATTCGACTTGCGCGTGAGTTTGTTGCGCTAACCTTGCTTTTCAATTGGGATAAGCAGAGATTTACACTATTATAACATCGGTAATTTTTATTTATTTTCACTTCTACTATTAATTTCTCATTAATTAATAACTTCAGATATCTTTTAAAGACAATTCTGTCAATGTCGAGTATTCGGGCCAGAACCCAATAAGAAATTATAAAACCTTAATTCACACGTAAATCCTTATTTTCAACAAAACGTCAATATTGTCAAAACAATCTGAAAAATGTCGTAATATATGAATCATAAGCAACACCAGTTCCTATTACAAAACTATATAATCAATTCTTCTTCTTTTATTAATGGCCTCAGATATCTTCTGCCAATGTCGAGTATTCAATAAGAAATTATAAAATTATAATTCACACGTAAACCCTCATGTCAAAAAATATCATAGGACACCTAATAAATTGTTATTGTTGCTAATTGTAAAACTACCTTCAATACAATTATAATTATTTATGTCGCTGTCATTATTCGATGTCAGTATTAAAACCCACACCGCACTGGTCGTGTTTGAGATGCAGTTCGTTACTGTTTACAATTTGAATAAGTAAACAATTGTGATTTGATATTTTATATAAAAGGTTAGTATTTTATTAAATAAATACAATTCAAAATATTTTTAAATGTTATAGATGTGTGAAAATTTTATAGACAAAAAGCATTGTTTTTTGTGAGTTATTTTTTGACATATTTACGTGGGAATTAAAATTTAATAATTTCTTATTAGACTGCCCGAATACTGGACATTGGCAGTATTGATTCTAATAGATAACTGAGGCCATTAATAAAGGAATAACAAATGTAAATTTATTGATAATTAAATTTATTTTCTTTAATTGTTTATTGATGATTTTAATATATTTTGTATAATAGTTGCGATCATTGAATTGTGACTGTTTATATCAGAATTAATTATAGATACATATTTTATAATTAAAACATAAGGAAATGACATTAACAATTAGTAAATATTTAATATTCAGATGATTGATATATAAAGTGACCATTTATTTATTTTTATAATTTTTTTTATTACCTAAGTTTTATTTTATTAATCAAAATAGTATTTATTACAAATTAAAAAAGTAATTATACAAATACTCAGTTCTTTTATATTTTTCAGAGGAACAAATTTGTTTTAATGCAGCTGGTGATGATTTTAAGTAAGAATAAAATTCTTGGCTTTTATTTATAATTTACCTTAGATTATTCCATTCGGTTACTTTTTGCAACGTGATGTAGTTAAAGACGTTGGAAAACGGGATAATTTTGCGTCCTGTTTTTCGGGGACACCGGGACGGAGAACCGCAAAAACGTATGATCACGTTATTGATATACACAGTACTGTATATATATTGAAATAATTGAAATAGTAAATGAAGTTCCACTTTAAAGCAATAATTGGTGCAAAGAAACAGCTACTAATTATATTAATGAATTTAATTGGATTGTTTTTTTAAATATATAAATTCACAGAATGCTACTTGCGTGTTATGCAAGAGAGATGCCGTTTATTTTGCGTCTACATTTATTGCTCACTCGTCTTTTCTCAGAATCATTATTGCTTTTATTATTATTATTATTATTAAATCTGTCGACATCACTTATACGCTTCATAAATTATAAACTTCTTTACTTCTTATCGCTTTGTTACTAGCTGTTGCCGGCGACTTCGCTCGCGCAGTAATGAAGATACAAAGTACTATGACCTTTTGCGTATCGTTTTGCGTGATTTATTAGTTAACATATTCTTTATAAAAAGTACAAAGCAACCCAGTTTGTGATCATTCTGGCCTTTTTACGCAACACAAATTGTGTTTATGCATTATATAGTATTTATGCCAGTTATATGTGTTAGATGGCGAGAGCAAAACTTCACTTTTTGATATAAAGATTTATTTATTGCTTAAAACTACCAGCGTTCTCTGGTCAAGAGTTGTATATCGAATCTCTATATTGAATCTTGTGGGCCGTTTATATACCCTTTTTGTAAATGAGTTGTAAAGTCCACTTATTAATGATTTACAAAGTCCACTTCGTTAATGACTTAAAGCTAATGGCGAACAACAGTGAAGCCTATTATAAAACATTAATGAGTTATTAAAGAAACTTAACTAATTAACTTAATAAACAATCATTGCCAGATATAAACAAATGCTAATAAATTATGCTATACATTATTTATACAACACACACATAACACATGCTTCTCTGATCCCAATCAGAAATATATAGATGATTAAAAATTGTGAATTAAAACAGCATCAAATTATAATCCGGTTATTGAGCATTTTTCTCACGCACTTCATCCTACACCGGATTTAATATATCCGGTGTAAAAATATTAATTTATTGCAAGTTGTAATTATATGCAAAGGTTATGTGTACGTTTATTAACGAGACATTTATTTAAACTGAGATAGGCAGCCTTACTTTATCTTTATTCAACTAAACTTTCGAGAAACTTCTCTAAAATAATATTGCTGATTAAAATGGATTTTAAAATATAATAATCACAATGCATTGTGATAATAAAAGAAAACGAAATACAAGAAAGATGACAGTGACAGAATAAATGTCAAAACCAACAAAAATCTTCTTAAATAACCATCGAAAACCATATTTGTTATATTCCTGAATAAGAAATAAATAAATAAATGGGCAAGGAGTTTTAACACTAGAAGTGTCGGGCTGCATACTATACCTTTAAAGACCGCAGCCGTCAATTTTGTTTACTATTAGAATATCGCTGCCGTCACATTGACGTAAAGGAATCTCATATACAGCAAATATAATAATGGTTTTTTATATGGATTTAAGCTGACAATAACAAATTAGGAAAAGTAGTAAAATACGAAAAGAAACAAAAACATAGTTTGTAAAATATTTAAGAATGAAATCGCCGTGCCGTTAAATTGACGGCGTTGGTCTTTCTAGTGTTAACACTCATTGCTCGACCATTGATCTTTTCTCTAGTAATATTGCGCAAGTTAGAATGAATCTACCTAGATTGCTATTAGACAGATACACCTAGCTGGTTTCCCCAATTGTAGCAGACCAATATTTAACACTGTTTATTTTAATTTTTTATTTTCGTGTTTATTATTAACTTTTTTGTATTTAGCTGTAAGTTTTCCGAATAAATAAAAATAAAAAGTAAAATAAATAAATAAGTATTTTCGGCTTGTAGAGGCGACCGCCACATATTCATAAGCAGACTGATGATGACTAAGGCCAGTATGCCACCCCCATCAAGTAACTTCGCATTAATAATAATAAATTCTTTATTGTACCAAAAAATCACAAAAGACGAACTTAATGTCCGTTAACCTTTGGGAGATGTGAGCGGTGGTGTTAATAGTACAGAAAAGTAAAATAAATACAAAATAATACACAAATAATAAATAAATATACTAAATAATTATGTCAGAGGATCTTGTTATTCTGTTTATGTTGGAAGTGCTTGTGGAGATTGTTTTTAAGACTGTTCATGGCATTAACCATCTCTTGACAAATTGGATGATGTTCAGTTGAAGCCACCATAATAATTACGCAATGTTTACATTTCAGGATCTGTTAGAGAGGATTTTTAGATTATTTGATGTGGACAGGCAGGATTATCTAGTGCAAGAGGATTGGATTGAATTCCTTAAACAAAGATTACGGTAATACGTGATTTAATTTTTATTATTTAAAAGAACAAATATATGTATTTCAAAAGAGTAGACGGTCTACTCATATTTATAGATTACTTCTTTACTACAAACAAAGTCATCAAATCAGCATCATCAAATGGACCACGCTTTAACAGGTAACGTTTTAGTTGAGGACTCCAGGAATTCCTAAATGTAAAAATGAATATTTTTTTTACACAATTTAGAAAAAAAGATAAGCTATATCGGCCGTCGTACTTAATACAGAGCAAGCTCTAACCTAACCTAACCTTTTCGTTATTCGCCCACTCTTGGGGTCTTCAACTAAAGCCGATAATTAGTACTGTTTTAATATGAAATCAATTTTAACACTAGAACTACAAGCCGGTCAATATGACCTATTTTTACCAACCGGTCAAAATGACCGGATGACTTGTGCGTGTAAGGTATTAAATATAATTCAATAAATTGATTGTAGAATTGTAAATAATAGAATCGTTTACAAAAAATAACGAGTAGGGTTGTATATAAAAGTCTTGTGAAGAATTTTTGACCGGTTAGTACTTAGTTCTAGTGTTAAAAGGATTTTGATCGCTAGAGAGCGCTGGGGTATTGATTGCACGCAGACGCTACATGGGTTAGAGCTGTCTACTATTATTAAAAAACGAAGGAACCAATTGCGTTGTATCGGCTCTGGTTCACATTCATTTATTTATTTACTTTTAGTAAATGGGCTCCAATAGAGCGCTTTTACTCGTCAATACAAATACAAATGAAATAAATTTGTTAATTTAATAATTATCAATTTGATTTAGCTGCTGTATACTGGCATTGTCCACTTACATACTAATGTCATAAATCTACTATGACGTAGAAGAATAGCTGCTGTATAGGGGCATTGTCATCTTATTGTATACCTAAGGGTAAACATAAAATGACATTGGTTATGTCCAAGCTTTTTTATCATCCTTTCAATCTTATCAGCTTTTCAATACATGTTTTTTATTTTTATCATTTCGGCCGACAAAGCGGTGTGAATAAATAAAAAGCAGATACAATCACAGTTTAAAACGCTTGCAGTGATGACAAGCAGATAGAGTTCGTGGAGCAGATCGAGAGCATCGCGTACGTGCTGTGCGGCAACGGATGCATATCACTCGAGCACTTTCGGCTTATACTGCAGTCACGTGGGGTGAGCTTCACACTTCAATTATTACATTTATGAGTCAAAAGATTTCAAATAATAACCAATCTGAGTGGTATTGGCAATTTAACCACTTGAAGATGAAAGTATACCTCATTCTAAAGCACCGGTTATCTCCTATACAAAAATTAATATTAGTATTTAATTTAAAGGAAATTATTTAAAATTATTTTGTTTATAATTCCCGCTACATTAAGTCGAAGAAGGAAAATATCCTCCACCAACATGCAGTCGTCGAAGAGAACGCACGTGTCCTGATGATGCGACGTGAAGTGGCGAAACGCGTCGAGACAAGTTATTGAATGTTGGTGGAGGTTATTTTCCTTCATCGACCTAATGTAGCGGGAATTATAAACAAAATAATTTTAAATAATTTCCTTTAATATGGATTTCCGCAAAGTAACGCCTGAAACAACCAATTAGTATTTAATTTAGATAACTGACAAATTGTTTCGTCTCTCCGACTCTGATGGTGATGGACACGTGACAGCTGATGAACTGATGGAGTTCCTCGCAGCAGTTACCAGTAGTAGGTATGTGAATTAACAGGGGAAGTAAACGACGGCATCCGAAAACCTATGATGTGTTTAAGCAGGTCAACATCTGGTTTTGATAAAAATGCAGTGGAGTGGCTGGAGCAGCTATTCAGGGAGACTGTCGGTGAGCAGAAAGAGATAAAAAGAGAACAGTTTCAGAAGATATTGTTGTCCAAAAATGTATGTAAGCACACACACACATAGCTCTGGTCCCAAACTAGAACTTATTGGAACATTTTGCAGCCATTCTTCACAGAACGTGTATTTCAAATATTCGATGAAGATGACAGCGGCACAATTTCGCTGCACGAATTCATTGCAGCAGTGCAGAGGTTTGCCGGACAAGCACCCGAAGACAAGATCCGCTTCCTTTTCAAAGTATATGACTTGGATGGTGAGTTCAATAAGCAAATAGTGGTGAAAATTTATGTGGTTAAATGCACACTTAGCAAGTTGTTGCTTGTAGACATTATGGTAATAGTTGCCTCCATTCGTGGACTGCTTTTAGCTGCATGCTTTAAAATTCAGGTGACGGCCTAATACAACAACGCGAACTCCAGCACGTGCTTCGGGCATGTATGGAAGAGAACGGCATGAGGTTCAGCGACTCTCAACTCCTGGAACTGACTGGCGCCATGCTGGAAGACGCCGACCCTGAGAGGCGGGGTGCCATCACGTACGAGGCTTTAAGAGAACAGTTGGCTAAACATGATGGACTGCTGGAAAATCTATCTATTAGGTACCTAATCATATGTTACAGTTTATTTGATAAAACTTCTGGAATCCTATATGTCTTCTCGTCCACAGCATAGACCGTTGGTTGGTACCTCCTAAACCGAAGCCAGAACCGAACAGTTGGAGGCAACGGATCATTTCCCATGTACCATACCAGCTCAGTATGTCGTATTGCAAGAATAACTACGACCTGGTCGTCTATTTGGTATTCTTCGCTGTTGTCAACGTTGGTCTTTTCGTCTCACGCGCCATACAATATAGCTCCAGTAACGGCTATGTCATTGTCGCGAGGGCTTGTGGTAAGAAATATTTGAATTTTCTTTAATAGTAATCACTTCATATGCCATGTGTCCTATTGCATTCCAGGGCAATGTCTGAACTTTAATTGCGCGTGGGTGTTGGTCCTCATGTGTCGAGCTTGTCTCACGTGGCTGCGGAACCGTGGTCTCGGCGGAGTGCTGCCGCTGGACCATCACATATATCTGCACAAAATAACCGGCGTGCTGGTGTTTGCTTATAGCATTCTCCATACTATTATGCATTTGGCTAATTTTAGTAAGTATTTTTCTATTACAGTAATACCCCGCTTTACGTGATACCGTTATGCGCGGTTTTATTATAACGCGAAATTCAAATTTCGCGCTCAATTGCCCCGCATTACGCGAAAGAGTGCGTATAAACATTATGTAGTCATTAACTTCTCTATGGTCGCGGGAATTTCAGTTTTTTTCCGGAACGTATCCCTCGCATAAAGCGGTACATTACATTTCTCTTTGAGTTTGTAAGTGGCCTGGACTACTTACTGACGCTCATTAAAAAGGTTTATTATAAGACAAATGACCATCTTGATGACAAAAGTGTGACTGATATGATTGTGTATATGTTGGTGTGCTTATATACTTAGGTACTAGCTTTATTTAAAGTTAAGCAAGAATAGTACCTGCTAACTAAATATTGAGGCCTTTCAGAAATCTCCGTAGAATCTGGCTATGTATAAGAGCCTTGTTTGAGATAATAATCCATTATATTGTTAACTCTCTCATTTCTCAATAGATGGCGCCACTTGTGAGGCAATATAGGTGTATTTTTTTTTACAATTAGAGAAACGTGTCGATAGCAGTGCCCGTTCAATCAATTTGTTTTAGAATTAATTTCGTTTTGTATTCATATGATTGTAAGCAACAGTAAACAAATAAAGTGCAAGATATTTCAAATAAAAGGTGTTCTTATTTTTAACAAAGTTAGCTGGAAAGTTATACAGACTGAAATAAATATTTTTTTATGAAAGCAAAATGTATATTTGAATAACTGTACCTGTCTGTTGACATTTCAGGTTTAATCGTAGTCAACGATCCAGTCATAAATTCTAGTAACCATACACTGAACGAGTGGATACTGACCAGTAGACCGGGTCTGTTCGGATTGGTAGCCGGTGTCGCTAATCCAACTGGGGTTGGGTTGGTGATTGTGTTAGTCGTGATGGTGTTATGCTCTCAACCCTTTATTAGACGTGGAGGTAGTTTTGAGGTCTGTACAGAAGCTGTTATTATCATAGGAAGACTGCTCTGGGGAAGTGTGATCAAGCAGTCTGCCTGCAGTCAACTTGGACTGCAAAGAGAGCCATCTTAAGACTAATTCTACATGATTTAACCAATTTATTTATTTATATATTTATATTATGACTATCTCTACTAATATTATAAATATGAAATGTGAGTTTGTTTGTTACGTTTTCACGCAACAACTACTTAACCGATCATCATGAAACTTTGTACACATATTTTTGGAGGTACTACAAGTAACATAGGATACTTTTTATTTTAAAAATATTATTTTTACTATAGTTTCCAACTGACTATAGTTACAGCTGTTTGGAATCATATTGATTCATTTCTATTGAAATGATCTCTGATACTTATTTAATGATTTAAATGCAATATATATATTATAAAAAAGACTACTATTATATAAACTAAATGAAATTTTAATTATAGGATAGGACGGCATGCTCAAGGTGATAAAGGGATAGATACTACACTTCTAATAAAATTACAAAAATACATAATTTAGATGTTACACAATAATGAAAATAGAAATAAAAAACAAGAATCAAATAGATATAAGGAAGAGGGGGAAAAAATAATAATTTATTATATTTTAAAATAATGATAATTAAAAAAAAATTTGTGTATGTCAGATATTCTACTGGAGCCATCTTCTGTACATCCCATTCTGGTTATTGGTGGTCTTCCACGGCCCAAACTTCTGGAAGTGGTTCATTATTCCTGGTGTTATATATTTTATTGAAAGGATCAGAAGACTGACCTGGTTGAGGTATTCACTTATATTCATATAACTATTATATTTTTTTTCTAATATATTTTATGTTATTGCACCACTCAGCATCAGACAGGCTCCTTCGTATCACATTTTTAAAAATCTTCTGAACAAACATTTTATGACAAAACAAATTCTACTATTTATTTAATTCACTTATAACTTTCCTTCATAAATATGTATGTATTTAAGTATATATTATTCTTTATTATTTTATGTATTGTGTATATTTAGTTATCATTTTCTTTTCATTGCACCAAATATTACCGCTCACACCGACAAAGGTTAGCTGGTAGATAAAGCCCACGGCATTAAGCTCGCCTATGTGAAAAAAATATTATTAAAGGAAATTATTTGTATGTATCCTGATGATGCCACGTGAAGTGGCGAAACGCGTCGAGACAAATTACTGAATGTTGTAGCGGGAATTATAAGCAAAATAATTTTAAATAATTTCCTTTAATATGGACTTCCGCAAAATAACGCCTGAAACAACTAATTATGAAAATATTATTATTTTTTGCAATAAAGATTTTATTTATTTTATTTTATGTTATAATAATAAATTTCAGATCTGAACGAGGCAAAACTTACATAAGTTCGGGTATACTTCTGCCTTCGCGTGTCACTCACCTGGTGGTAAAGAAACCAGCACATTTCGAGCACCGACCTGGGGACTACGTGTTTGTTAATATTCCTGCCATTGCAACGTATGAATGGCATCCCTTCACCATTTCTTCTGCACCAGAACAGGAAGGTAAAGAGGTGTCAGATCTCGACTGTTAGCTGCAATAGAGAGAGGCTTGGTTCTTTTTTTCTTCTATTCTGATAATTGTATATATTAATAATATATTGTAACAGTTCTGTTTATATATTTCAATATCTGTGATTTTATTTCATACTATACATCTAGTTCAGTAACCGTGGTACCCAGTAGCATAGGTTTCCGAACC
Source organism: Tineola bisselliella (assembly GCA_028551675.1). Classification (NCBI taxonomy): domain Eukaryota; kingdom Metazoa; phylum Arthropoda; class Insecta; order Lepidoptera; family Tineidae; genus Tineola; species Tineola bisselliella. The sequence continues at coordinate 21,210 of JAPWLS010001812.1, forward strand.
AAGTGCAGGGGCCCTTGCTATTTTTATATAGTAAAATTTTTTATTAATAAACTTTTTTTTAACCAATTTCTACCAATTCGTCTGGCCTATGCTAATAAACTGTTTTCATTTTATTTCATTTCACTGTTTATAATCTCTTTCAGAATACATCTGGCTTCACATACGTGGAGTCGGGGAGTGGACCAATCGTCTCTATTCGTATTTTGAGCAAGAACAGGAGAAACTTCATGCTGGAGAGATTCCAGCTCTCAACAACAAGCACATGTAAGCAAACTAATTAGCCATACTTAGTTTCCTTCAATAATCTCTTTTCATTTTTTTATAAATTATTTTCAAGTCCTCTGAGCCGTACTCTTTCAAACAAGAGTAACATAAGCGAGAAGAGTAATAAGAGTAAGAATGGAGGAAAGAAGAGATCTGTTGACTTCTCCCCACTCACTTTCACTAATGAAGCTTTTACCATCGAGGAGGAGGTACCAACAGGTAAACACAAATACAACACTGGCACTATACAACCCCTACTAATATTATAAATGTGAATGTGAGTTTGTTTGTTACGTTTTCATGCAACAAATTCTTAACCGATCATCATGAAACTTTGTACACATATTTTTGGAGGAACTAGAAGTAACATAGGATACTTTTTATTTTTTTTTAAATATATACCTATATTAGGTACTATAGTTTCCAATTAACTATAGTTTCAGCTGTTTGGAATCATATTGATTCATTTCTATTGAAATGATCTCTGATACTTACTTAATGACTTAAATGCGATCGAAGCTGTGGGTAAAAAACCAAGTATAAAACAAAAAGAATATAAAAAGAGGTTTATGGGAATGCCTTATGGACCGCTTTCTGGATAATAGATAATGGCATGTATCGCGATAATGTAAGGGATATATGCCGGAACTCTACAGAGAGCTGTAGGTTATCAGGTGACTATAAAATAGGCTATATTAAAGGAAATTATTGAAAATTATTTTGCTTAAACCTCCCGCTACATTAGGTCGATGAAGGAAAATAACCTCCACCAACAGTCGTCGAAGCGAAGCCGAAGCGACCACACGTACTCTGATGATGCTACGTGAATTGGCGAAACGCGTCGAGACAAGTTATTGAATGTTGTAGCGGGAATTATAAGCAAAATAATTTTAAATAATTTCTTTTAATGTTCATATTTGGCTAATAAGTTTGCTGACTGGTGTAATCTAATGTTGTTCAATTATCTCTCAGTATTACCGACACCATCTCCAGTAGAACATCGGTCAGGTCTACTCGCAGTGCAGAAGACGCCTTTTGAGAAATCACTTTCAATGCCTGATATGCGGAACAATGGCCATATTGATAAGCTGCGAGTGTGAGTTACATTCTGTTTGTGTTTTATAAGAAGGGGGAGGGAGGAGAGACGGAGGGGGGGTCAGGAATAGGCCAACACAAACATATAAAGACTAAGTCTCCTTCACAAAAGAAATAATAGCTTCTTTTGTAACTACTAGCTTACAATATTTATTTTTATTTAAGATAATACGTAATTATATTGTACAATAATAGTAATTTTTCTTATCTTTAGACTATCAGAATCGATGCGTTCAGAATCAGCTGGAAGTTTCTCTCCGTCCAGCCTGCATCTGGCTCTCGGTTTAGCATACAGGTCACCACAGAACGTGGCTTTGGCCAGAAGTTTTCGTTACATGCGCAGTAAACCGACAATCATCGCTTTCAAAACACCAAGTCTGGATAAAGCAGAACAAGATTCTATTATTACACAAGGTAAATTTGGACTATTTGTGGCAACTTCGTTAGTGAACGGTAGATGGCGCTGTCTAGTTGTGTATCTCACATCTGGTATTTTTAATAAATGAATTAAAGCGGAAATTTCTCTCAAATAACGTTATATCTCGACTTGCTTTGTAAAGGATTCATTGACAATTTTAATAGAAGGATTCCATTAATTACATTTTCAGCAAGAAGACGATTATCAAAAACTCTATCACCAGACAAAGACAAAGACGTGGAAGCACCCAAAACACCAATCGTGGAGAGCGACACCAACCCTGATGCTGACGAGGAAACCAAAAACTTCGCTAATTACCCAGTTGGGAAACCTTTAGAGGTACTACATTAACCAGAAAATAATATATATTTTGTAATTATTTATTACGTTTGAACGAAAATATTACATTATATGCAGGCGACCAGGTGTATTTCAAATTGTAAATATTACAGTTAATTTTAAAGTTATTTTATGTGGTTTATTATTGTTTTTAGTTTTTATAATGTTTTTGTAATTAAGTATTTATGTCAAAACTAGCAATAAGGTGCATAAAATATGAAATGAAATGAAAATCGTTTATTAGCATAGACACTAAAGGCGTGCGCTTGCTCATCGTTAGACTCTACCATGACTTCGGAAAGGCGTATGACGAGAAGAATACCACAAGAAACTAGTCAATCATAGCCTGTACATAAAATAATAATAAAAAAAATAACTGAATTTTAATTCAGAAAAATAAAGTAAATAACAATTCATAAATCAGATTGCACAGTGGTTACAATAAATATTAATAACATATATGTAATTGAAGACATTTACATAATACATGTCATTAAAATATAATTCCATACAGAGCTGAAAACAACAAGTTAGTTACTGACATTATCTCAAAACAGGATTACTGAAATTCCAGATATATTTAGAAGGCCCGTACGGAGCCCCGTCCTCGCACATATTCCGGGCTCAACACGCTGTCTTGATAGCGGCCGGCATAGGGGTCACGCCGTTCGCGTCCATTCTGCAGTCCGTGATGCTGAGGTACTGGAGAGCTCGGCAGAACTGTCCCAAATGCGGTCACGTCTGGGCAGCTGACACTCCGCATGGAATGAATTTGACTAAGGTGATGATATAATTGTTTCAGGCGTTACTTTGCGAAAATCCATATTAAAGGAAATTATTTTGCTTATAATTCCCGCTACATTAGGTCGATGAAGGAAAATAGCCTCTACCAACATGCAGTCGTCGAAGCGACCACACGTATCCTGATGATGCCACGTGAAGTGGCGAAACGCGTCGTGACAAGTTATTGAATGTTGGTGGAGGTTATTTTCCTTCATCGACCTAATGTAGCGGGAATTATAAGCAAAATAATTTAAATAATTTCCTTTAAGGTGATGATGATAATGCACATTCCAGGTTGGCAGCTTAATAGTATTTCTAAACATTAATTTATTTCAGGTGGATTTCTTTTGGATAAATCGCGAGCAGCGCTCGTTCGAGTGGTTCGTCTCGCTGCTGTCTCAGCTGGAGATGGAGCAGGCAGAGCTGGGACGCGCGATGGAGAGGTTCCTGGACATGCACATGTACATCACGAGCGCACTGCAGAAGACCGACATGAAGGCCGTTGGGCTGCAGCTGGCTTTGGATCTGTTACACGAAAAGGTAACCGTGAACTCTTCGTAGCAACAGAATTGTGTGGTATAAAATGCTGGCTGACAGACAATATCCAGGAATGGAAAAGAAAGGTACTCACGATGGGCTCGGCTTTCCTTCTTTTCCATTGTCGTCTCCGAACTTAGATGCCGGTCTATTATATGAGTTGATTCTTCTCTTGATTGCGATGATATGCAGATTATAATTATGGTCCACAATTTAATTGTCGGGGGAGTTTCTGGTTAGTTACACCAGTGTCGCCAAGAGGGCGCTGCCATCGAGACGAAATAAGGTGGCGGGGAGAACAAGGATGTTGCCAGCCAGCAAAATAGATACGGAACAAGAATATATAATGAAGGAAATGAATAAGTTCGTGTTGTTATTTATTTCAGAGTAAACGTGATTTAATAACAGGTCTGAAGACACGCACCACAGCTGGAAGACCGAATTGGGATAAAGTGTTCCAGCAGTTGTCTGCGCAGAACCGCGGAAAGGTATCTTTTAAATCACCACCATAATAGGAAAGAGAATAAAGTAGTATATGATAGAAATGTTATAAGAGGTCATATGTAAACACAATTAAATCAATTTTAGTCCGGTTGAAATAGACCAAAAATATACGGTGCATAATAAAATCCACAACAAGCTGAAAACCAGTAAAATTGTTCAAAACATATTTATAAGTAAAAATTTTAAGTTCCCCATCATTCCCGTGTATTGAAAACAATTTTACTCGAGGTCAAAGGTTTTTCGCGATTTTCAGCAAAACGGTAAATTTTATCATAAAAGTACCCCAGACAAAAATTGTAGATCATAAAATTATCTATAAAAAATGTATGAATACTTTTTTTCCTACAAGCTACAGTTTCTGAGATAAATATAACGATTTTATGCACATTCGAATGTCTGAATTGACCGTAATATTTAAATTATTTCGATTTCGTTTTTAATAATCTATTTAGTATTTATGTATGTATTTTTGTAATTTTATTAGAAGTGTAGTATCTATCCCTTTATCACCTTGAGCATGCCGTCCTATCCTATAATTAAAGGTAGTTCCAATGTAATTTTGTAGGTAGGCTTCATAAATAACTCTGGATTCTCAATTGTAGGTAACTGTGTTCTACTGCGGACCGCCGCAACTTGCCAGAGTCCTGCGGACTAAGTGCCATCGGTTTGGATTCCCATTCCGGAAGGAGGTCTTTTAGGACACAAAGCAGAACCCGGGACCCGAATGCGAGCCTGTCACAGAATATACTCCGATATGGGCTATTTTTTAAATATATGTTCAAAGTCCTATAGTATTCTAAGAAGAAATTAAATAGTAATTAATTTAAGTGGGTTTTTGCGGCTTACTATCGTGTTTTCTATAGCCAAAAAATGCCGGCTTAATAAGGCAGTAAGCCGGAAAAGGCTATTTAAGTTAGTTATATACACGTCATGATCACGTAGTGTATGAAAAACATAACACAATGCAATTACAGATGTTTTCATGATTGATTAGTTACCAGTGATATTTTTATTCACAATTAAATTATTATTATTTGAGTTAAGAAGACATGTTATCAATTTATTAATAAAATTATTTGATTTATATCACAGCCTTTTTATATCTAAACAATTTGAATGAACTAGTGAAAACATGTTAAAGGAACTTGTGGTCAGGTTTTGCTTAGAAACCCACCAAGACATGTTTACAGGCAACAGTCGCCTCCACTATGCCTGCTCCATTGAGTATACATAGTCTAAGTGAGAAAAAAACCCGTTCAATTGTAATTTAATTAGTTCAGAATAACATTTTAATTGACTCTTGTATTTTGTTCAATACGGAATTGTTCTATTGATTATCATTACACTGCCTACCCTTGTTATGGATATCTATAATATGTAATAATAATAAAATATATTGCGATAATATATGTTTATGATACTTAATAATCAGCATATAGTATGTGAATGCTGATAGTATATATATATTTGCAAAGTTGAAGGCGAGTCGACATTTCAATGTCAACCTTGGATCCAAGGTTGACCTCCAGGATGTCCTCGCTTCAGGGCCAACCTTGGATCAGACCTTGGCCTTAGCTCGTTCTCAGGGAAGGCCATTTCAGGTTCAAACAACTCACATTGTTCCTATTACGTCAACGTAAAGGCTATTTTCGGACGTATCAATGAATTATTGCGTAACTACAATTATATGTTTATACAATTTTCTGCTTTATTCGCGTAATTATTAAAACTATTTTTCTATAGATTGTATATTTTTAAAATGACGTTTATTATATTAGATGTAGTACTGCTTCAGACCAGTAGATGGCGCTGCTTAATTTGAATGATACGCAATATGTTTCTCATTTAGAGATCTATAATGGCAAATACAAATAATGAATCGTGAGAGTAAACGAAAGCCTAAATATATACTTTACTATATTGGATGCAAATATTTGTTTAATGTAGCAATTGTCTCCGCCGATGGACCACACACTAGCTTAACATTAGTGGGCTTATCACGAATTTAGTCTGGCTTTCGAATCGAGCTGTCACAAGTAAACCGAATCCGTTAGTAATTGGGATCATGAATTTTAACTAACGACTAACGAGCACTAGCAATCTATCAAATCAACGACAGATCGAAACCTTCGAAAATTAACAAAAAGTATCTGAAATATTGTAGTTCCAAATCCGCACGCGGTGGCGCTGCTCAAATTTCCATACAAATCGCCTGAAGCGAACTCGGTTCGAAAGCCAGACTAAAATTCGTGATAAGCCCACAGGAGTGTGATCATATGCTAGGCTAATATAAAAATGTATTGTCATTTCTACTGGACCAATGCTCGTAGCGTAGTAATTCTGTTATTAGTGTTTTCTTTATGATATGTATGATAAATCCCTTTTTGGAATACAAACCAATGTTGAAGTATCGTTGAAAATACCTACAAAAACATTTTCAAATGAAATTAGATAAAATGCAACTTGATAAGCACATTATAATATTATGATAAGATATATCACATACATACGTATTATATTATGTGATAAAATGTGTTTATCATTTGTGGAACATTTCAATATAATCACGTACAAACAAAACTATTGAAATATTATGTACAGCTACACCACTAGATTGACTGTGGGCTTGGAGGAAAGAAGCCTTAAGATGCATCGTCACCGTCTATATCAGTGCTTCCCAACGTGGGCCCCACGCCCCACAGGGCGGCAACTCGAAAATGGACTCGACACGAGTTTATTCCTTTCGCTCTGGGCCATTTAAATGCAATGCTAAATTTCGGTGCCAATTAAACAAAAAAAAGCAAATTTTTAAATAATTATTAGGTATAATTTCGCTTGACGAGACTATAATATCAACTGGGTGTTTGTTTACATTGGGGAGGTATAAGAATTTTAGAAAGGCTATAGCACAAAAAAGGTTGGGAAACACTGGTCTATATTAAACCCAGATCTAATGACATACTCTTAATTGGAATCGGACCAGCAATTAAGGAAACTATTAAATGCGTAAAAATAGCGATTCACTGCGCAGCTGTATGGGAGATTAGGTAGATTGTTGGTGGTCATTAACATAGTATATCATGGGGTAATACCACCATTGCATCGATAACATGAGGAATATGGTTACATGCCAGTAAAAATATATTAAATGAAATATTATGGCGGATTAAAAATATAATTATCACAATGCATTGTGGCAATGAAAAGAATAGAAAAAAGCAAGAAAAATGACACTGCCAGACTAAACGTCAAAAGCCCAAATCTTCTTAAATAAGTATTTTCGGCTTGTAGAATCGACCACCACAAATTAATTTCGTCGCCATATCAACCCCTGAAAATGCCTGATGGAACTATTGCAAATAAAAGTTTAATTGAATATTACATACAATAGGTAACCAAAGCGATGATTTTCGTGTCCTGTGGGCTTATCACGAATTTAGTCTGGCTTTCGAATCGAGCTGTCACAAGCAAAACGAAACCGTTAGCAATCGGGATCATGAATTTTTACTAACGACTAACGAGCACCAGCAATCTATTAAATGAACGAAAGATCGAGACGTTCGAAAATTAACAAAAAGTATCTAAAATATTGTAGTTCCAAATGGCGCTGCTCAAATTTCCATACAAATCGCTTGAAGCGAACTCGGTTCGAAAGCCAGACTAAATTCGTGATAAGCCCACTGTAATATAGCTTGTAGGTTACATGAGTAAGCTATCCTCATTAAATTTGATAATATACATGAATACACGTATATCTTCTGGAATGTACCAAGCAACACTATCTATAGAGCTGAAAAAAAATATATAGTGCCTCACAACACTTCCTTTGATATCAAGCTATATGACTGTAACTACCACTATGCCGACTAGTTTGAAAATTTACATTTAAAAAATTAAACAAAAGAAATGCAGATTGATCCCAACAAACCATCATTGTTTCGTCTTACAATCTATTCACGGGTGCTGCGATGGGGGCGGTCTACTCCTGTGTGCCATGCTTCTCTCTTTGCTACTCACCTTAGTGAGTTTTGTTTCTCATATTATTGTGGGCTGATACCTGTGTGGTTGCACCGTGGATCTGATGTAATTTTACTTAATCAGTTTTTTTTGTTAATTATTTTATGTATTAGGCTATGATTGACGAGTTTCTTGTGGTCTTCTTCTCGTCATACGTCATTCCGAAGCATTTATAGAGTCTAACGATGAGCAAGCGCACGCCTTTAGTGTCTATGCTAATAAACGATTTTTCATTTCATTTCATACGAAGCTAACATTATCTGTTACATACCTATATATTGCACCCAGTTATAACCTAGTTGAATCCTAAAGTAAGTAACCTAACATAGAAACGATTAATTGAGTAAAAAAAGATTTGTTTTGGCATTTGAAAGCGATTTATAACACAATCCATGCCATAAGCACAAAGCATGAGGTCGCGTGAGGTCATCATATGAAGTTTGAACCCACAACTCAACGCGATGATTCATAACAATGCAACTGGAACTGAGCACACTGAAATAACCTTTACGCTCAAGTTTGTAAGAGCAATAATCGCGTGTCGTGTTTGTGTCATGAGCTAGCAGCACGGCACACAGCGAGTTCGCTCGTCGTCTGACATAGAACGGACGTATGCTTTTGTGTTATTTATTAAGTAAAGAATATGTTATCATAAAGATATCACTATCGGAGCAGTTCGTTCTGTTTTCGTGGAGTGAGGCGGCCGTCTGCGCGTTGCTGTCGGACACTCGCAACAACTATAATGACAATATGATTAAGTTTTGGTTTAAGTTGTGTGTTACTTTACTCGTCTGTGCGACCGCCATTGGTGAGTGCGATTGGAATATTATAAATTAACATAGTCACAAATTAAACAATATTATTATATCAACTTTAAAACTAGTATACCATCCTGTTCGCCCTAATGTTGAATGGGTCGTGTGGGAAGGAGACAGGATGATGTCTATTTTTGACAAAGCGGCTTGTACTGGCAGAGGTAATGACAGCCGCGTGAGTCTGTCGAACATCAAGGTTATAAACATTGTAATCAACATATACCTACATATCATATATGATTCTATTTTGCCAGGAAAATAACCGGATTATTCATGCAAATGTAATTAGTTATATGAAAAATGTTATTTGTGCTAATGAAGATAATTGTTATCATCTCGAAGCAGCAATTTCTTTCCTGAAACAAATCATGACTTTTTATCACCTCCTATTCGAATGTTTATTATACATTAGCAGGCTTTTAACATCTCGTACTTGCTTATTATATATGCATGGATATCAATATATGTAAAAAATCATACACGCATATCACACGTGCTTGGATTGGCTAAAACACTACTTCTTTGTACTAAACGCCTGCGACCTACGTTATATTGGAAATATTACTTCTTTTATATCACAATAAATAATATTCAGGCGCTAATAACATTTGCTTGCGGTCCATGAGAAACAACCGCATTCGCTATGCCGGCTCGAGGGACTACATTTTAAACACGTGTGCTTTAACTGTGTGTTCAAGCCCGGAACCATTAGGTCAAAGCCGCTCTCTCTCTCTAGTACATAATCCAGTCCAGCGATATACACATAAATAAAATAAAGATTATATTTTACAGCACAAGATAAAAGCAATAATGAAGATTACGACGACCCCTGGTATAACGATTATGATCAGTGGTATCAGGATGAATTAGACAAAATCGCCGATGAAGATGATGACGATGGAAGCATACAAGACAATGATGTTCTACATCTCAACACTGACGGCGACTCGGGCAGTTCATCATCCTTCGACGATTACCAGATAGAAGACAACAGATCCGTCGTAGATGACGATTTAGAAGACATTCCATCCGTTGATGTGAAACAACCAGAAAATATAGACGACATAGTTAAAGAGGCAAAGGAATTAATGAATAAAGCCGATAGTAAAATGGAAATGTCCCTTGAAAAGGTTGACGCTGGATCATTAGACAATCTATTAAATAAAATTCTTGATGATTCGAAGGAGGAATTGCTTGAAACTGGCACAAATTCTATAACATCAATGCTGGATGCTATTAAAAAAATCGATGAGGATATTACAGGTGAATTGGATAAACCAGATACTAATGAAGTTTTAGATTATGAAGACAAACATGATAGACCGTTCCATGAAAAAGTCACCTTAGAAGCGAGAGATGACCTCCCTGATGACGTAGATGAAAACGCAGAAGATACTGATGAAACGGAAGACTTAACAGTTGATGAAAGTAAACATGAGAAAATTATACCTTACGGGGAAGACGGCTTGAAAGATAAAAGCTCTCAGGAAGTTAAGAATGATGTGCCCAAAGAGAATAACAATAATCCAGGCGTATTAAAACCTGCACCGCTTAAAAATTATGATGACGATGAGCTGAAACAACTTATACCTGAATTTATTGCTAAGAACAAAAAGGAAATAGACACATTAAAAGCGAACACTAATCCGAATTATATAAGTATCAATTATAATGAAAACATAGTCGTCGTGTCGCCGAGGTATCCCGACAACTATTTGCCGGAGGATAACGTATTCGATTACGTATTGCAAGGAGACGGCATGGGCATCGAGCTCAACGTTACTGAGGTCAACATCAACGGAGCAGCCAATGATTTTCTACTCATTAAGCCAGGTAAACGTAACCACTACAATCTTTTTTCAATTTTACTCTTTGTTTAGTGTAATTAGGCTCTCACATATAGGTACAACTTTACAATTCAAAGTTTAAATATTTTTTAGTCATATATGTAAACGATGGCAGCGTCCTCAATATTTTTCAAGCCTTTTTTGATTGAAATTTGTTGTTGTTTTTGATTGAAAAATGTTTGAAATTGATCAGTCTAACTTGCAAGTAGAAATATCGGGACATTTCGGTTTAAAGCCGGGACTATATATGTAAAAGAGCAGTATCTAATTGTTATGGTTATATTACACTGAAACAGGACTTTTTAAAAACTCAGAACGATGCTTAGGACTATCCAGGACAGCCCAAAAGGCAGGACATGTCCTGGGAAAACAGGACGGTTGGCAACCGCAGTCTGACACAAAACGACTTACTGACTCGTTTATTGCGATTTTGTTTAATCTGGTATTACAGTAAACTTACGGCCGTTATATTATTTGAAATTAGTCAAAATTCTTAAGATGTTATAAATGTAGATTTAATAAACAAACTCAATGACTATTTCTATATTATTTATTTATCAGTCAAAAAGTAAATAAGAAAGAGCTGTTTTTAATATAAATGAAATAAATTTATTAATTTAATAATTATCTATTTGATTTAGCTGCTGTATAGGGGCATTGTCCACTTACATACTAATGTCATAATAATATATAATAAATCTACTATGATGTAGATGAATAGCTGCTGTATAGGGGCATTGTCATCCTATTATATACCTAAGGGTAAACATAAAATGACATAGATTATGTCCAAGCTTTTTTATCAGTAAGATATTCACATACTTCGAGTTTCCACATACTTCGCTAGATTCACGCGGGATTCCAATTGTCTATTTTAATTGACTATTACTACATTCAATGCACAAAAACACATTCCATTAAAACACAAAATTAACATTAAATAATTTATTAATCAATTTCAATCGAACTTAAATAGAATGAACAAGTCTTAGTGCAGCGTGTTATATTGTACTTAAATATCAAATTAAAATGCCCCAGAGTATTTACACGTTTATGTGTAACTAGCTTTTACCCGCGGCTTCGCTTGCGTTTAAGTCATTAAATAAGTATCACAGATCATTTCAATAGAAATGAATCAATATGATTCCAAACTATAGTCAGTTGGAAACTATAGTAAAAAAATAATATTTTTTTAATAAAAAGTATCCTATGTTACCTCCAAAAATATGTGTACAAAGTTTCATGATGATATGTTAAGTAGTTGTTGCGTGAAAATGTAACAAACAAACTCACATTCATATTTATAGTAGTAAGGGATAGTCATAATATAATTCTGTAGGTAGTTTTCATAAAGACCCATAAAAGGACTTAAAAATATGATCCTTAATCAATAGCCGGGATAACGAAGGAACGAACTCGTTCGTTTGGGCTCCACATTCGTTTCCACAGGCAGGTATAGTGAGAGCGATTGTTGCGGTTGTCTCCTATCAAGCTCATCTAATTTTATTTCTTGGATTGTTATTTTTTTTCTTTCTATTAATTAATTATTTCATGTAAGAGTCACTTCTTCTCGTCATACGCCTTTCCGAAGCCATTGTAGAGTTTTAACAATGAGCAAGCGCGCACGTCTTTAGTGTCTATGCCAGCGGTTCTCAAACTTTTTTGGCGAAGGAAGAAGCCTTAATATAATTATAAAAAACTGATTAATTGAATAATCATATTGCAATGGCTTTGGTAGGTATTTTTTGCAGTATTTTAGCCCTAGGGTTCCGCGGAACACCACTTTGAGAATGGCTGGTCTATACTAATAAACTATTTATTTATATAGTATCATATATAATGTAACAGTTTGAAGTCCCATCAGAACCAAGTGACCAAGTAGATCAGCTTGTTTTAAAGTGTTAGTTTAATAACTATAGAATGATTATTTGCAGGTGGTGTGGAGGCACCAGGAAAAGATGGTTTAGTGTTTTCATACAACTTAAACAGCGAGAGGCGCTTCAGGTTCATGGAGGTGGACCGCCTGTTCGTCAGGTTTCAGACGCATGCGACCGCGCAGCCTGTTACCGGGTTCCTGGGATGGAGTTTCTCTATTAGGTTGCTTGGTTAGTTGTTTGTAATTCCTAACAATAACATTCATGGGCCTATGGAGCCTATTTTTTATTTATTTATTTATTTGTTTACTTTTATAATTAACATGTTTCAACTAAAACTATTTATATATTTTTATACAGCATTTATAAGAATTTAATAAGTTGAGTAAACCTTGACTTCGTTGATAGGGTCTGGTATGGCATCAGGGTCTCGTGAACTGCTCTGTTTCTCTGGTTCTATGACCTCACTAATATATTATCACGCTTATTTTACGAATGACAGGCAGGTATCACCCGTTTAGTAGTAATAACGGGAGAAGCATGTCCTGTCTATTTGGACCCAGTGGCGTAGCGAGCTTAATCCGGGGCAAAATACCTTTTTAGTCCCCCCTCATTCGAAATAAACCATATAATATTATATTAAGTTGTGGCGGACGATTCTACAACTCGAAAATACTTATTTAAGAAGACTGAGGTGTCATCTTTCTTGTTTTCTTCTTGTCTTTTTATTGCCACAATGTATTGTGATAATTATATTTTTAATCCATTTTAATCAGCAATAATATTACACTTAAGTATTTTTAAAAAGTCATAGGCTCATCACTGGTACTAAATTTCAAATATATTTTCCAGAAATCAATTATAATAATAAAAAAAAATTATAGCGCCCCCCGCTACGCCACTGTCTGGACTGAATAACGCCACCATAACAGAGGCGACTGTTGTTTGTAATATCAGTTATCATCCCCATCAGGTCCCAGACCAAGCCCACCAGAGCCAGCCCCAGAACCCGAACTCACAATACCAGTAGCTAGATACACATACACGAGGTATTTCGGCGGAGTAACTCCTCAAGATTTCGAGGATATCAGGGGCGACTTCCTCTCCATCATTATTGATATGGCTACAATGTATGTTGAAGATCATGAAATTAGTGCTGGAAAAATTGATATGTAAGTATTTATTGTACACATTCAAACGCCTAATTTTGTTTAAAAATAATATAGTTAATAAATGTTTTATTTCGATCGAAATCCGAAATTCTGAGTGACAGACTAACGCGCTAAACACGGTACATAAAATCTCCACTGCTTGATCTCTGACTCCTAAATCATAAGTTACTTGGCTTCCCAAGAAAAAAAAACAATAAACATGTGAATATTTTAATCCTTAAATTGTTTACATTCATTTTCACGTATTCAAAAACCTGAATGTATACGTATAAATTCTTTATTATTTTTGAAGTAATTTATGACAAATTTCCTATAATATACGATATTTATTAAATTCAAAACAAAAAACATGCAATTTAAGGGTTAAATAAAAGGGAAAAAATTACAAATATATTTAATAGTCCTGAGTGAGGAACAACAAGTCAAGATCGCCTGCAATAAAGTTCAATTCAGTGAAATTATATATTCCGTCGGGCGCATGCGCGGACCACAGCAAGCATGCGCCAAACAGAAATCTATTTTCGTAGTACGAGAATGAAGTCACGAAGCACCGCATTGCTGCAGATCATAACGCAATCACATAAACAACCGATAATAAATTAACATTAGAACACGTTTCAACCAAAGAAACTAGCTTTTTAAACTGTGCCAAAATAATTGTATGAAATGATTCGTTTGATAATTCCCTTAAATGTGCGTTTTTGAAGTGTTATGATTATGCAGTGCGCCCCAAGGTCATTGTCATGAAGCAGATCGATATCTCACTCAATGGCAACAAATAAAACACAACGTGGAACAATGATCGAAACGAAACGATAAAATGTGAAATATGAAAGAAACTAGCCAAAAGTAATATTGCCAAAAGTAAAAATGGTGCCACTGGACAAAAACAATTTCGCCATAAGTGCAATGGTCACTGTTGCCATGCAGATTGTGTTCTTCCTGATAGCATCCATACTGCAGACGGACAAACTGACAGACTTCACTGGTGGCGCCAACTTCATCATCATAGCGCTGCTGACCTTCTTCCTAGGCCAAGAGGGCAACACGCTCAAAGGGAACGACAGCAGGCAACTCATGGTCACGTCGTTCGTGTGCGTTTGGGGCGTGCGGCTTTCTGCTTACTTGATTTACAGAATCTATCACATCGGCAGAGATAAACAATTCGAAGACAGAAAGAGTAACACACTAAGATTTGCTATTTTCTACACGTTTCAAGCAGTCTGGGTGTACACGGTCAGTTTGCCAGTCATCATAATAAATTCTCCGCATCATTCGTATCCCAAAGCGCCCAAGACTATGACCACTCTGGATTCCGCCGGGGCCGGGACCTTCGTCGTCGGATTGCTGATAGAGACGTATGCTGATTTGCAGAAGTTCTCCTTCAGACAGGAGCCGAGGAACCATGGCAAGTGGTGCAACGACGGCCTGTGGGGTCTGTCGAGACATCCCAATTATTTTGGCGAAATAGTACTCTGGTGTGGCATATTTATCATCTCTCTGAATGTCATTCAAGGCGTCGAATGGATCGCAATATTGTCTCCTCTCTTCACTGCGTTTATAATTCTCTTCTTGTCTGGAATTCCACTGCTGGAGAGATCTGCCGATGAGAAATACCGCGACAACCCCGACTATTTGGACTACAAAGCGTCGACCTCGCCTCTGATACCGATCCCGCCCGCCATATACGTGGAGGTGCCGAGGTTTCTGAAGTTCGTGTTGTGCTGCGAGTATCCGATGTACGACTACACGATGGACGAGTTCCCGCAGCCGACCATCGTGACGGAGACCACGAGCATATCCATGGTGCAACACGCATAGCTAGCGTCCGCCGCGGCCAATGCGGCTGAGCGGCCACCTCCGTGGAAACCTGACAAACCGTTCTGATATATAACCGAGAGCGCCCCCTTGCATCCCAAAACTTTATATTTAAAACACAATAATTCGCTGGAGATGACCAAGTATCACAATTACATGGAGGACTTGAAAAGACGTAAAGGAATAATCATAGATATGTTAGTAGATACGAGAGATATGTTTGATGGTATATTTATTGATGAGAGTCCTTGTGAGGTGGTTAAGATGGCTGATACGGCTTGTCCGAATAGTGACTCCGACGACAGCCCACCGCATGGCCGAGTTCGCAGTGGAGTGAGGCAGAAAGAGGTCATAAACTACGGCATGATCACATTCGACACGACAGCAGTGCTGCATCACTACCCGCAGAAGAATGCCAAAGCAGAGAATAGCAATAAGAGTGTTCAGGTTTATAAGTCGGGTGTTAATTCATCTTTAGACGAGATTAAGGTCGAGAATAATAATGATTTTAAATTAGAAAATAAGGAAATCCAAGAGAACAAAGCTAATAAAGAGAATTGTAATAATAATGATGATGTGAAAGAAGAAACTAAATTGCTATTAGCAGAACCGGTGACGTTCGCTGAAGAGAAACTTGTATGATATTTTGGAGATAGGAGGGGGCGTATTGGTTATAGAAGACAACATATCTTTAGGGAATGATCGATTTAGTGTATGGAAAGACTGGTGTCTATAAATGGCCAAAGTAGAGAATATTATAATAATAATGTTGGCTTAGTTTTCGTGTCAATCGTAGTGCTTGTATAATTGTAAAATAAGAATTAATAAATTAGGCAAATTAAATCATCTTTAATTAGGATATTGAAGGTGAGTGTACTTAATAAAATACATCATATTAAACTGCATGATAAGCCGCATTCGAATCTGCGTAGACGCTTGTATAGTATATATGTATATTAGGTACATAGGTAATATATTTTATACGAGTTATCGAAATACCTCATGCGGTTTAGCTGGAACAAAGCCAAATGACTCTTTGTGGTTTTCACAGCGGTTCAATATTACTATTATATTTTTATTATTCACACTTTATACGCAACATTATTAATATGATATATATAATTTCGAATATGTTATTATCATTATTTTAAAATTAAAACAAGCAAATATTTAAAAAATGCATGTTCTATTATAGTTTACAGTATTATTTTTTGTATATTAGCTTAGCATATGACCTGATATGACTCCATCTGATGTTAAGCTGGAGCTTTGTCCATGAGTGGAGACAACTGGGGGGCTACTCAGGCATATCTGAAGTTACGTGATACGGCCTTCACCTCTGTATGTCGAACGTCCGTAAAATAAGCATTGAGTGGCTTATCCACAATACCAGTATACAGCAGCTAAATCAAATTGATAATTATTAAATTAATAAATTTATTTCATTTATATTTGTATTTATTTTGACGAGTAAAAGCGCTCTATTGGAGACCAATTACTAAAAGTAAATAAATAAAAAATAAAAAAATCCAATCAATCCTGTCAAATCCGTAATTTCATAAATGATTACGGGTCCGTAAGTGATCCTGAAGAGCCCTCCACCTGTTACTGCAGACTGTTTCAACCAAATTCAATTCAAAGGGTTTTGTCAAATATTTCAGTGCCGAAGTGGCAAACGTGACCAGCGTGTCAGTGTGCAACCTGAACTGGCCCGATTACGACAACTGCGCCGTGATCACGTTCGCAATTCCTCTTAAATACGACGAAGAGGACCTCACGAGGCACGGCCACCGACTGCACTCAGCCGACCTGAAGGACATGTGGGAGAACTACAGCGTTTATCACATCTTCGCAACGAGGCTGCAAAATCTGGGTTTAACAGTTAGTACAATATAATTGGTTGTTTCATGCATTACTTTGCGGAAATCCATATTAAAGGAAATTATTTTGCTTATAATTCCCGCTACATTTGGTCGATGAAGGAAAATAACCTCCACCAACATGCAGCGAAGCGAATCCGAAGCGACCACACGTATCCTGATGATGCCACGTGAAGTGGCGAAACGCGTTGAGACAAGTTATTGGACGTTGGTGGAGGTTATTTCATCGACCTAATGTAGCGGGAATTATAAGCAAAATAATTTTAAATAATTTCCTTTAGTTAGTACAATACTTTTTATAACCACACGCCATTTCATTCAACAACTGCTACTACAGCGAATGATCGTGTTCACTATGCCGGCTTGGATCCTGTTTAACATTGCCCACTTTTGTATATCTCGCTATAATGAATGTGGTTAAGTTATTTATTTATAAAGCCTACCTACAAAATTACATTAAAACTACATATTATAAAAAGGACTACTATTATATAAACTAAATGAAATTTTAATTATAGGATAGGACGGCATGCTCGAGGTGATAAAGGGATAGATACTACACTTCTAATAAAACTACAAAAATACATAAAAATAAAAAACAAGAACCAAATAGATGTAAGGAAGAGGGGAGAGAAAAAAATCACAAACATAAATAACAAAATTAAAACAATTAGAGTAATCAATAGAGACAATTCTTCTATCTTCTATCATAATTTAGCAGTTAATTGTTGGTTTTTTTGTTATTTGTTTCAGGACTTCAACAAACCAAACGATGGCAGAGCCTTAGTGTTGTGGTTGGTGATTGGCATAGCGTGTCTCTTCATCGCCATATCATTAGCCTTCGCTTTGTGGAGATGGAATTGCTTCCAGAACTATACCAGGTAACTTTCATCCAAAAAACTCTACTTAACCAAACTTAATTTAACATTTTTGCGTTTATAAGTCTACAACTGTAATTAAAGTAGTAATAAATGGATATAGACGCATTTATATAAAATACTAGCTGTTGCCCCCGACTTCGTTCGCGTAGTAATGAAGATATAAAGTACTATAAAGTTTAATGTTATGTTTCATATTTCAGTCAACAGAAAATTCCTAACACAATCTTGTCGCAAAATCCTTTCTTAGAGGATGTCTACTAACTACCTCTCTGCCAATTTTTTTCTTGTAATTTATATAGCCTATATTGATCAGTGATAATGTAGTATTCAAATGGTGAAAGAATTTTTGAAATCGGTCCAGTAGTTTTTGAGCCAATTCGTTACAAACATACAAAAATACAAATCTTTCCTTTTTATAATATCAAATACTAGCTTTTACCCGCGGCTTCGCTCGCATTTAAGTCATTAAATAAGTATCAGAGATCATTTCAATAGAAATGAATCAATATGTTCTAACCTCAAAAATTCAAATAGTTTTATACTGCATATATAAAAATTACAGACGAAAATAAAAATAAATATAGAAAAATTCCAAACAGCTGAAACTACAGTCAATCGGAAACTACCTGTAGTAAAAAATAATTTTTTTTTTAAATAAAAAGTATCCTATGTTACTTCTAGTACCTCCAAAAATATGTGTACAAAGTTTCGTGATGATCGGTTAAGTAGTTGTTGAGTGAAAACGTAACAAACAAACTCACATTACGTTTATAATATTAGCAGGGATGTTTATGGATGCCTCTCGATTCGTCTGTGAGTATCTCGTTATAGGTGGTGACTCATTTGCATTGGCTAATTCCAGGATGTCGAACTACAGTGATACAGACAGTGTCCTCTCGCACAAGAAGGAGGCTGGCCTGTACCCAACGCCCTACCAGGACTTGCCAGCACTGTACGCCCAGCCATACAACCAACTGACAACTGCTGATGACCCTGGAGCAGGTAACAATATAATTATTTATTGGGTCCACAAACGGGGCTCTACAACCAGACTTGGAATTAATATCACACTAAGAATTATAATAATCCAATTGTAGGCCCTATGCACAGTGAACACAGCATGCACTAACATTACAATGAATGAATGAGTTGAATATTACATAAAATTTTAAACATATTTTAAAAACGCATTAAAACTATTTACAATTAAGTCAAAAAAATGAAACATAGTCATTTCATTAATTAAATCAAAGTAATAATTATGAATTACACTTCTCGATTTTGTTTCACATTAATGCATTGGTCATATTTCAAATTTTCAGTAGACATGGGCTTCAATAACAAAAGTTTCGTGCGTTACAGTTTGTTTGATAACGATTTTCATGAGTTACCACCGAAGATGTCCGCACGATCTGACAAGTGAGTTTCTACAAATAGATGTGCGACAAGGACAGCAGATATTCGCACTTGCGCTGTTGTAGTCTGTGCACTGACCCCATGCTTGACTACTGCTACCTATTACTTACCAAACAGCAGTATATGCTTCGATTGTGTATCATATAACTGAATCAAAAGGAAGTATGGATCAGATAAACCACTAGCTATCTCTTTCTTTCTTGTTTAACCCATTACTTCCCACTGGTCCTATTTTTAAGACACTATTCAATTTTTTTTTAACCTATTAAAGAGTTTTATTTTTTATTGTTTCTGATGACATTCGTATTTTTATACTATTTTTCTGATGAAATAATTTTTTTCCGCTGAGAAAAATATTTACGTAATTTTAATGTAATTTTTTCAAGTTGATCATTTTTGTTGCCTCCAAAAAGCATATAAATATAAAAATAAAAACAAAACATATTTTATATCCCCATTGTCATATAGGACAGGCTGACTCAGCATTAAAGAATTTATTTAAATTTTTTTTGGTCATATTATTTTTTCTTAACGTATTATGAACTTAATTTAAAGATTTCACCAAAAAATTCCAATGTTTTCGACACTTGGGAAGTAATGGGATAATACAATGTCTAAGTAAAACTATCAACTGATTTTCTGTCTGTTACTGTGAATAGGGTGACCATGTATTTTATAAATATCGAACGTTTAGGTTTAGTTTAGGTTATATATTAATATGGAATAATTCCCCCACAGGTACACCACTGACGTGTAACAGGGCTTATAGCAAATACTTCAATAACGCTTATTTATATGTATGTATGGCTGTTTGTGTGTTCGTCTGTTCGCAGCATCCCTGACAGGCGGGCTATACGCATGCTAATTTACTACTTCACTTTGTTTCTGTCTGTTTGTCTGCGCATATAAGAGATATGGTCAATAACCCTGTCTTCATTTCGAGATGAAAAATGTCATATATATTGACGTATAACTTATCTCAAGCAATCTAATAAACTGTAATTACAAATAGAACGGCATAAATTTCAAGCATAGATTCAAAACTTCAAACGTACGAAACAAAATAGACCAATCACACGCTTGAAAAATTGTTGACGTGATTTTTGGCCAATGATAATAATCCATTGCAACTGTCTACTGTCACCTAGCTGTCATTACGTTCTGTTACACGCATTTATAAGAAATCGTTTCAATCGTTACTTATTAATATATAAATAACAGAAAGGAAATACAAATTAATGTTTAAACTTAATATTTGATATTTATTTATTTATTGAGTCCACAAACGGGGCTCTACAACTAGACTTGGGATTAATATCACATTAACAATTATAATAATCCAATTGTAGGCCCTATGCACATTGCACAGTGAACACAGCATGCACTAACATTACAAAACTATTTACAATTAAGTCAAAAACATAAAATCAAATTAAATAAAAAAATATAGTTATTTAAATGTCAATATATAAGTATATGCAACATATTGCTATTTTATATTGATTACTGTCTAATGGTTGTCGTGTTTAAAGATTAATTTTACTGCATAAAATGGAATAAATGTGTTATGTGTGTGGTGTTATATTATAGTTTGCATTAATAATGTATAGTATAATTTATTAGTCTATAATTGATAATGATTGTTTATTAAGTTAATTAGTTAAGTTCCTTCAATAACTCATTAATATTTAATGATTAAACGAACTTACCTGTACGTGAAGTTCTATCATAATTATACGATAGTTTTCGTCCGAAGAGATTGGCATAAGACAACTAGATGCCAATCTCGAGGACGAAAACTTAAGTATAATTTATAATAGGCTTCACTGTTGTTCGCCATTAGCTTTAAGTCATTAACGAAGTGGACTTTGTAAATCATTAATAAGTGGACTTTACAACTCATTTACAAAAAGGGTATATAAACGGCCCACAAGATTCAATATAGAGATTCGATATACAACTCTTGACCAGAGAACGCTGTTAGTTTTAAGCTGTAAAATAAATCTTTATATCAAAAAGTGAAGTTTTGCTCTCGCCATCTAACAGGTGATCACAGATCAAACCTTAGTGTCTTAAGTCGTTCTATCTGTTATTACAGCTTATTAGATTGCTATCGAGTAGGTAACTCATACTAACCGCTGTGTTGGCACAAAGTCGAAGTTGAAATAAACAGCTAGTATTATCGTGGTTATATTTCAATATTAAAAAATTATAATTTCAGTTCTAATGTCGGTGCCATAACTCCGAGGAATATTTACGGTGAAATTGACGTAAACAGTGACATCAGCAAGTAATAGCAATTTTTATTTAAATAATAAAGAAAAACATGTTTTTTATACAAATTAAAAACTATATATCATTGGTTATACTGTCAGTACTAAATGTATGTAATAAAGTTTGTAATCATTTTGAAATGTTATGATATTATTATACGTAAAAACAAGTGTTAAGGGTTCGTAAAGTTTATTTGATTTATGTATACATATGCCAGTGATTCCCAACCTTTTTTTTTCGAAATTTGGCGGTACACAAAAAAAAGATAAGTTTAAATATTTTTAAGTGTTATTATTTTATAATATTAACATTAATATATATTTAAAATTTCGTGGCACAGTGGTTGAGAATTACTGGCATAAACAATATAATGGAGGCTTTAAGGCGTAGGCAGTTGCAGTTTCAGTGATGACTAATGGAAAAAGGAATCATTCCATCATTGGTCGATTGCTAACACGAACAAATTTAACAATCAAAAACAATAAAACGAACTATAATTATTAAAAAGATATTATTGTTTAATATAAATTTAATAAATATTTTTATTTAACTCCTATTCCTCACCTTTTTCCTTGAATTTTATTTGAAATCCTCTTTTTAATTTGTTATTTTAAATATCCGGTTGTGAACAATTTTAACACTAGATTTACCAGCTTAAATATACCTATTTCTACCAAAACCAAAAAGTATATATTTGTTACAAATTCTTCTGTTATAGATTAAAGAAGATTAGAAGAATTAAAGAAAGCGTTACACGCAGTAGGAATTTTAATTTGATCTTGCAAGACCAGTCATTTTGACTGGTCTGGTGAATCTAGTGTTAAAGGAATAAATTTGTAGTGTTTTTAGTTCAGAGCGTCACCGCTAGATTCGTTTTGTTACGAATATTAAAATAGGTTATATATTAAGGCGTTAATATATGTATATTACCTATATACTTGATAGATTTAAACATATATATGTTTAAGAAAAAATTCTTGTTGCCACAAATTATTGGGTATTGAAATTGCATATCTTTAAAATATATTATAATAAGCTATAGGTATACCTATACGATGCAGCTGAAGTGAAGAAAATTCAGGCGTTTAACACTGAACGAATTAAAGATGTTTTCTTTGCTTCAGCTCTATTGATTGTTGTTTAATAATAATAAAAAACAATTAATATGACATAAATTTCTTTTATTTCTTTATTTTCCATTCATCACTAATACTGATCTCGCGAATTCATAGCAGAGATGACTTCTTAAAATAAAAATATATACAACTAGCTGTTGCCCCCGACGTCGTCTGCGTATTAATAAAGATATAAAGTGCTACGCCTGCCTTTTATGGCAATTTTAAAAACAACCTTGGTTTACGTTGTTGTAGTTTTAGTAATGATACTTATTTTTTTCCTGTAATTTATATATCCTATATTGATAAGTGATAATGTAGCATTCGAATATTAGTATAGATTAGTTCAGCGGTTCTCAAACTTTTTTGGCGAAGGAAAAAGCCTTAATATAATTATGAAAAACTGATTTATATGTATTTATGAATAATTAAAAAATATTTAGATGTAACCTTATAATCTTCCTTTGGTAGGTATTTCTTGCAGTACTTTAGCCCTAGGGTTCCGCGAAACATACTTTGAGAATGGCTGGATTAGTTAAAAGTTAGTGTTTGTCAAATATGAAATAATATATTTTAGTGACTGCTGGTCCTGTAATCAATTTAACCCTCAACAGGCCGGGTGGGTTTTTTGTAACTTAACGGGCCGGGCGCGGTCACCGTGACCGCATGTACTATAGGTATAATATTTTTATGATATTGTCCAAATAATAAATAAATAAAAATACACAATGTTACTGATAGTATTTACTTTTAATTAGAAAAGAAAAATTAACGAAATGTAACTTTTATTAATGTTAAATAATTAAAAAACATTACTCAAACGCAAAAACTAAACAAAATCTCTAAGCACCTGTGAAAAGTCCTTTAAAAAAAAATCTAATGTAATTTTTGGAAAAACATTTTGGTTTTGTTATCTTAAGAGATCATATAACAAAAAGAAAATAAAAAATAATCATAAAAGATATTGCTAATGAAAAATTGACAACCGTCATTCATAGTCTCATTTCGCGACAATCGCGGCACATCTTTTGGCTACATTCGATACATATCGGTACAAAATCGGTGTATACAAAAACATACATGATAGGTCGCTTGCATGACCGCTTACGACTCGATTGAAAATTTGACAAAGGTTGATTGTTTTCATCGCTAGATGAGGTAACTTCTTCCTCAGATTCTGAGTGGTGTGACTCATAAATCGCGTGATTTGATTCGATATCCTGATCAATGTCACTACATTCACCATCGCCATCAAAGGCAGGGCCATCACTATCCTCTTGTGTAAGCCACTCTTGTATTTGTCGTTCAAAATGATCCATTTTATTAGGAAAATGTAGACTACACCAAGAAAGAAATTTATTAACTAAAATCACACAACAGGCCGGGTGCGGTCACTGTGACCGCTGCAAACTTTTAAACAGTAAAAACTCAAAACAAAAGACGCATGCGACTATAACTAAGCCGCTCCTCGTACTAATCGTCTGACTTACGAAGGTACCAGGAGGGGCGAGTACCATCGAATATTGCAAGAGTATAAAATTGGTAGTGTTGTCACCTACTGCGGTCACCTATATACTTTTTATTAAAAAAATAATTAATCTTTTTTACTATAGTTTCCAATTGATTATAGTTTCAGCTGTTTTAAAATTTTCTATATTT
This sequence comes from Tineola bisselliella, assembly GCA_028551675.1. Classification (NCBI taxonomy): domain Eukaryota; kingdom Metazoa; phylum Arthropoda; class Insecta; order Lepidoptera; family Tineidae; genus Tineola; species Tineola bisselliella. Next base: position 45,918 of record JAPWLS010001812.1, read on the forward strand.
ATTTTTATTTCTGTCTCTCATTTTTATAAAACTATTTGAATTTTTGAGGTTAAGTGTCATTTTTGTGGTTAGATACCATTTAATTACAGATGTGTGATAGGTATTGTCTGTTGACTGAAATATGAAACATCATTAAACTTCATAGTATTTTATATCTTCATTATTACGCAGTTGTAGTCGCGGGCACAGCTAGTAATAATATAAAACAGACTACGAAATAGTGCATTAATATAATCAGACTATAACAAGTTAATTATAATTGAACAATAATCTGTGTGCCAACAAAGTTGGTGATTTACAACCGATGTCATAAATAATAGCAATGTACACACGAACTTAAGATTATTCACAATTTAGGGTCATTCTCGGCAATTGCTTTATCAAACATAATTTATCAAAATTTGTTTTAATGACTTCATAATAATTGCAAATATTATAAAATAATATAGTTCTGATATACTACAGTAATACCCCGCTGGTCGCGCCGTTTGATAAGTTTGAATTTAAATCTATATGTCAAATAACACACACATACACATACCCACCTGCACCACTCACAAACTCGCACGTACGCATAAACTACCCTCTATCACCCCCACTTTCCGCACCCTTTCCTGAAGCCTATCAGTCAGCTGAAGAGTCAGTTGGAAAACGAACACCGCAAGGCGATACACGCCGCCACCCTCGAAGAAGTCAAAACCTCGTAATCTGTCGTGTGGGAAGGATTTGAAGATAGTGTAAACCAGCGCAATATACAGTCCACTTCAAAATCCGAGGAGATCAGCGAGCTACATCACCATCAGGTTTGACTGATTTTCCTCACACCTCCTTACCGCATAAACCGCCGCAACACCCGCTTTACGCGACCCCGTTATGCGCTGTTTCACTATAACGCGAAATTCAAATTTATTATTAAATTACGCGAAAGAGTGCGTATAAACATAATGTAGTCATCAACTTCTCTATGGTCGCGGGAATTTTCAGTTAACGCGATTTTTTCCGGAATGTATCCCTCGCGTAAAGCGGGGCATTATTGTACACAAAATATTAATTTAAAATGAGGAGTATAGAATTGTAAACGTTAATTTACATTTATTTATTACCTGAAATTTCTCTTATTTTCTAAACTGCTATTACTAAGTTATTTTTCCGTCAAGTCTATTTGATTTTTGTACTTATGTGTATGTGTACTTTTGTACCTATGTCCAATTGTAATCTCACGCCGTTTGTTAAATTAATTGTTACATAGTACAGTTAAGGACAGGAATAAAACTTATACCTCTCACATTTCAAAAGGTTGGTAGAAGAAAACTATATGGGATATCAAAAAAAAAGTGTTCACCAGAACCGTTATGTACATTTTAGTGCAGAAACTGCCGCCCTAAATTTGCACACACAAGACAAAATAGTTATCCGGTCGGGAACATTAGCAGACGACGACACTGTGATTTTTAAAAAATGTGGGAGTTTCCCGTGCCCCACCCTGTATAAGTTTTATTAAATTCCACACTTACTGTATAACCATTAATTTAATAAACGGGGTGATATTACAATTAGAAGTACAAGATTCAAAGTGACTTGAAGGAGCTGAATATAACTTAGTACAGAATAAGAGAAATTTCAGGTAACAAATAGAACAGCATGTTAGCAGAATGACTCGCCTAGCATCACAGCAAACAAGGCCAACTTTGATCCAAACAATGGGAGAGCACTCCTTCACAAGATGTCATACAATTAACATTGATAAGAGATAAGATCCGAGATAAGATCACACACAGCACGCTAGTCTGCAGGGAAATTTTATTGCAAACCAATCATGGCTCAAAGTTATGAAAAACTTAACACGGACGATGCCGAATACAACCAATTAGACACTGTCTACGAGGAGTGTTTGGATTATTTGCATAGTGTTAAAACTAAATATCACCAACTCGGCCAATGCCAATTCTCAGATGAACCAAGTGTAGCAAACAAAGAAGATCTGGAAGAGGAGAACGATGATGCAGAAGATTTATTCGGAAGTTCAGATAAATCAGTTATTGAACTGGTCGAATTCTTCAATAAGGAATGCGTTAATTATGAAGAAAAATATTTAGACGGTAAGATTGTTGAAAAAGAGAGAAAACATGAAATAATTGAAATGTACAATGATGCGACTAAAATTAGTGATGTTGAGAAGAGATTGAATAAGATTAAGAACGAAACTCGAGTTAATTTGAGTAGCGGAAGCAAGGAAACTGGGAGCAACACTGTCAATGGCCAACAACAGAACGAAGATGCAATTATAGAAATACTCGATAACACAATTAGAGTTTGTGATTTAGAAGATAAACGAAATAAAATCAAGGACGAGAAAGAGTGTGATACTGCGTCCAATTTGAATGACGCAAAGTCTAATGAGGTTTTAATTACAATAAGTGATCAAAGTGAAGAAGCTAATAAAAATGACGCAAGCGCATCTACACGTACAGTTAACGAAGCGATTAACGACGAAATAGAACCAACGTTTAAAATAGAAAATGAGAAACATGAAATAAAATCAGAAAGGTTGCGAAGATTATCAGAGCAATTACCAAAAATAATAATAACACAAAGCAATACAAGTTTAGATAAAAAACAAGTGAAAAATTCTAAAGAAGATGTCGTCCCAATTTATGACGTTAACAAAAATCATGTTGCTGGAAAGTTTGATAAGTATGCATTGTATTGCGAAAAGTACAATCAACAAACGAACAAAACAATTAAATACAATTTAATTGTAATTTCAGTACAAGTCGTTCCTCATCAAGCCGATACAGATCACCGTACATAGAGTACCCCAAGCGTCTGGTCTCCAAGCATGGTGTCGAGAATGTGGCCCTTATATCCAATGTGCCGTACGGGAAACTGCGCCTGCTCAATGACACTTTTCACACATTGGTAATTGGAATCTAATATTTATTTATTTATTTAAAACTTAGTACATTAGTACCAGGCGGGCTTAATGCTAGGTAGCATTCTCTACCAGCCAACCTATAAACATTTATTAAGAAAAAAAATGTGAAGGGAGGGATACATAAATAAATAAGATTACTATAACATATATATATAAAACATAACAACAGTAACATAATTTACATAGATACATATACATATATACAAAGTCATACATACGATATAAGTGTGATGTCAGGAATATCATGAGTTCTTGTATATTAAGCAAATAGCAGTTTTTTAAAAACGAGCCTATTAAAAAAAATAATTAAATAATTATTTTAAAAAAGAAACAAATCAGATTTTTCGTCTATAAAGACTTGGTTCCACGGGTTTTAGTTTAGTTAAGGGTCAAGAAAATAAAAGAGATATGCCGCATGCCTGTCTTTATTTTAATTTTATGAATGTTAACAACATCTTTGCTAGGTGTTTGAATCCTCAAATCCCCCTGGCTACACCCATTTGACGAGTTTCTTGTGATATTCTTCTCGCCATACGCCTTCCCGAAGTCACGGTAGAGTCTAACGATGAACATTTAGTGCCTATGCTAATAAACGATTTTCATTTCATGCTTGGTTCTGTTGTAGATAAACCTCCGCTGGCGTTGGATAGTGACCGGCACAGTGATCGTGCATTTCACAATATGGCTGGTGTTCGCCATATTCTGGTACATCGCATCCCTGGCGCACTACGACTTCGAGCCAGACCCACCACAGAAGGCCTGCATCACAGGGGGGAAGGACTTTGTCACTATATTCCTTGCCTCTGTTGAAGCTCAGGTACGTCCGCATTATCTTAGTAGTGTATGTAAAATAATGCTTCATTAATGCTCGCCCAATTATTCAATTTGAATAAAGTCTGAGAACGGAAGACGTCACTTTCAATATCAGATAAATTGGGCATGATTGGTGTACATTACAATTATTGTCTTTTTACAAATTACGAGGCTCATTTCGGAGAATTTGTATAATTTGTTGTCTTGCCACCAAAAACCAGTATTGGTTTGTCTTGGTGCTGCACATTCCTTTATATTTCTTAAAATAACTCAAATTAATGTAACATAGTTAAGTTTAACACACAATAAATAACAAAATAATATATTGGCAATAAGAAAAGATATATACTTAATTTTATAATTACAGGTAGAAAGTTAGGTTAGGTTAGTAAAGTTAAAACAAAGAAATGTAATGGTCTGCAGTGCAAAATATAATACAACCTAAAATAGCAACAGAACATATAAAAAAACTAACATTCGTCTGCGTCTGAGTTTAGCATTCTTCTAGAATTCTTAGTAAAACTATTTTATTAAGTAAAAATGGAAAATTCCATTATTGAATGAAATTGCCTTATATAGGACGTTTCTTCTACGTGACACGACAAATCTGTTTCATCTCTCTTTTTCCAATTAAATATTTGAAGTTAAAAACAAGCATATCAGACAGTATTCACCATTCATTTGTTTTGAATGTTTGGTTAGTTATAAGAGTTATGTTAGTTAGTTATGTTCACGCTTATAGAGTATTTTAAATGGTTCATTTAACAAAGAAACTTCTTTTCAGACAACAATTGGTTTCGGTGATCGCACAATAGACGAAGAATGTCCCGAGTCTATATTCTTATTTATAATGCAGGTTTGTTTACATTTACGAAGCCGGCATAGTGTGGGTGACTTTAGAATACGTATTAATGGTTCTTTTGCAGCTAATCCTAGGCACTGGCCTCTCCGGCGTGCTCACGTGTGTCGTGTATGCGAAACTGACCAGACCTGAGAAGTTGTCACGCGACGGAGTAGGATTTAGTAAAAAAGCTGTGGTATGTGTTACGTCGATCCGCAAAAAAGATTCGTTCTATCTCAAATTCAAATTCAAATGTCTTTGTTGCATCTCACAATTATAACAATTAAGATGTCATACAATTCAGTGTCAATGTGACACCCGGTCAGGGCACAGCAATATAATTATACAATTTCAATTAATTAATTAAAAATAATAAGGAAAAATTAAACAAATTTAATAATTTCAATTAATTATTTAGTTTCATTTAATGTTTCGAATCATTGAAGCACTCGTCAATTGAATAGAAGCATTTTAATTCCAAATATGTTTTCAATTATCTTAAACTGATGAACGGATTTCAATAGTCTTTTTACTTTTCAGTGGGAAGCTTTCAAGATATGTCTGAAAAAAATCGGATTGGCAGTTTATTTATTAACTGATTAATTAGTAATTATTTTTCAGATATGTATGCGAGATGGCAAGTTATGTTTGATGCTGAGAGCCTGGGACTTGAATTATGATCATCTTATCACATCCGACTTCAGTGCTCATTTCGTTAAAACTTACAGGTAAACGTGAATTGCATTATTTATAACATTATAACACTATTTCTCTTCTGCGTTTCTCTACATTTCAAAGTTGGTTGCCTGCAAGAGATCGCTTCTTAGCGATAAGGCCGCCATCTCTTTACTCACTTACTCTTATCTTTTCTTTTTTATTTATTTATTTACTTTTAGCAAATGGGCTCCAATAGAGCGCTTTTACTCGTCAATACATATACAAATATAAATGAAATAAATTTATTAATTCAATAATTATCAATTTGATTTAGCTGCTGTATAGGGGCATTGTCCACTTACATACTAATGTCATAATAATATATAATAAATCTACTATGATGTAGAAGAATAGCTGCTGTATAGGGGCATTGTCATCCTATTTATATATTCATGTCATCCTATATATATATAACTCAAAGGTGACTGACTGACATAGTGATCTATCAACGCACAGCCCAAACCACTGGACGGATCGGGCTGAAATTTGGCATGCAGGTAGATGTTATGACGTAGGCATCCGCTAAGAAAGGATTTTGATAAATTCCACCCCTAAGGGGATAAAATAGGGGATGAAAGTTTGTATAAATCTTATTAGATTTTCGACTGATTGAACTGAAATTAAAAATTGGAGTTACTATGATGAAGACGTTTTTACACGCTAAACAAAAATAAAGCAAGCAAAAACTACCTAATTAATAATAATACTTCTTAACGGGAGCGAAGCCGCGGGCAACATCTAGTCCTATATATTATATACTCTATTATTAGGTAATAAATAAATATAATAGTACTGTAGTGACATTAGTGAAAGATTTTTCTAGAAACGCTGATATTATTTTTTAATTTGGGGTTTTTATGCCCCTATACAGCAGCTATTCTTCTACGTCATAGTAGATTTAGTATATATTATTATGACATTAGTATGTAAGTGGACAATGCCAGTATACAGCAGCTAAATCAAATTGATAATTATTAAATTAATAAATTTATTTCATTTATATTTATATTTGTATATGTATTGACGAGTAAAAGCGCTCTATTGGAGCCCAATTACTAAAAGTAAATAAATAAAAAATAAATAAAATATCAGCCCCATTGTGCCTTACCTAAATCTACAAAACTTGCAGAAATCCCAACACACATGACTGGCATAAAGCATTTGAAATGTATTAAACAGCAAAATACTATACAATGGAATTTGTATTTATTCAGGACAAAAGAAGGTGAATACATAAGATACTACGCGAGAAGTCTGGATCTCCAGCAGCGACAATTCCTGCTCTGGCCAGTGACCATAGTGCATGTCATTGATGAGAACAGCCCTCTGTATAATATGACTCCAGAAGACTTCATTAACTATAGGTAATCATTCAATCCGATAGAGGGAGCTTTTCGTATATAGTAAACTAGCTTTTACCCGCGGCTTCGCTCGCATTTAAGACATTAAATAAATATCAGAAATCATTTCAATAGAAATGAACCAATATGATTCCAAACAGCTGAAACTATAGTCAGTTGGAAACTATAGTAAAAAGTAATATTTTTTTAAAAAATGTGAGCCGTCACGGGACGCCTGGCAGATGTGAAACATCGAGTTTATTCAAGTCATATGCGTAAAAGACAAGATTACAACAGGAACTACTTATTGCTTAATGAAACAATTCAATATACACGATGTTCACCTCAACACGACAAAGCGCGGCCAACTCGATGAAGGGCAACCGCGAGCTGGAGTCCTTTCCAAATCTGGTGCTAATTTGGCCCACACGACGCGTCGGCGCCGCCCGTTTTGCGCGCCAACTATAAATCTAGTTGGTCGCGCCTGAACTGAAAATCGAGTTGGTCGCGCTTTGTCGTGTTGAGGTGAACATCGTGTATATTGAATTGTCCGGCGTAATAAGTAAAATAGTATAGCGGGGCGACCCTCGCCACGGCAAGCGTCGCCACGCCAACGATCCGGTTTATACCCGCGCCAAAAGATGTTTTACATCAATAAAAAGTATCCTATGTTTTATTGTATCCCTACTTAATATTATAAATGTGAATGTGAGTTTGTTTGTTACGTTTTCACGCAACAACTACTTAACCGATCATCATGAAACTTTGTACACATATTTTTGGAGGTACTACTAGTAACATAGGATACTTTTTATTAAAAAATAAATAAATTATTTTTTACTATAGTTTCCAATTGACTATAGTTTCAGCTGTTTGGAATTTTTCTATATTTATTTTTATTTCCGTCTGTCATTTTTATATATGCAGTATAAAACTATTTGAATTTATTTGAGGTTAGGAAACATCATTGTATGTAGTAATTTTTAAAAATTGATAATCCCAGCCAACCAAAAAAACATAGATGATAGCAATTGTAATGATTTCTGATACTTATTTAATGACTTAAATGCGAACGAAGCCGCGGCTAAAAGCTAGTAGGAAATAAATGTTATTCTGAATGAAATAATTTCAGTTACGAAATCACGATCAGCCTGAAAGGGGCTTCGGCTTCAATGGGCACATACACACAGAGTCAGACGTCGTATTTGCCAAGAGAAGTGTTGTGGGGGTACAGATTCCCAAGTGTGGTTAAGTATGTAATTCGGCTTTCGACTTTCAAAGTGATTATCCAATAAGAATCTTTATTCTTCACTGCATTTACAGATATGACCATCGTAAACGGAAATATGTGATTGAAGGGAAAAAACTGGACAGAATAGAGCAAGTGGACACCCCATTGTGCAGCGCCAATCAGCTGTACAGGTAACACTTTCTGAATAGAAAATTAAGACAAAAAAAACATTAAGAAAAGTCCCACTTTATTTTCAAAGCATTGTCACTGTCTTCAATTATCTACAATTTAATGTCACCGTACAATAGTTCCTATGTGTAGTACTAGATGGAGCCACCGTCGTTTAAGAACGTAGTTACGTAACCATTACTTTTGTTTACACAAAAAATGGGCGTAAACAGTCACATAGATATAATTAATATAGATTTAAACGAATTAATATTTTTGCATTTGATTGTACATATATAGTTTTATGAAATAAAATTGATATCAAACTTAAATTTTATATAATTTAGTGTAATATAATATACGTGTCTCTTTCAACAGTTCTGTATTAGAGAAGGACGACACTACTCCCTGGTGTCCGGGCACGCCGAGCAGCTTCAGCGAGAAGATATCGGAATTTAAATTGGAAAGAGGTTCTTCATTTCGGAGAAAACACTAAGGCTTTTCATTTTCAGGAATCACGTGTCGCCGTTGTTTAAAGCTGTATCGTATTAATAATACTAATTAATTAATTTAATGAATATGTGAGATTAGAAATGCTATAAGGGCCACTGTCCAGGGAGGCGTAAAACACTGTCTTGTGTATGCCGATCCAAATATACAGGAAGATAATGAAAAACACCAGAAGTATACTTTGTAAATTATTATAAACTAGCTTTTACCCACGGCTTCGCTCGCATTTGAGTCATTAAATAAGTACCAGAGATCATTTTAATAAAAATATGATAACCAAACAGCTGAAATTATAGTCAGTTGGAAACTATAGTAAAAAATAAAATAAAAAAATTAATAAAAAGTATCCTGTGTCACTTCTAGTATCTCCAAAAATATGTGTACAAAGTTTTATGAGGATCGGTTAAGTAGTTGTTGCGTGTAAACGTAACACACAAACCCACATTCACATTTATAATATTAGTAGGGATGTACTTTTTGACATACGAGTGCATTAAAATTTTGTTATTTCTTATTGGGCTGTTGTCGTAATACTCGACGTTGGCAGAATTGTCTTCATTGGACATCTGAGGCCAGTAACACTAGAACTACCAGCCGGTCAAGATGACCTATTTTTACCAACCGGTCAAAATGACCAAATGACTTGTGCTTGCAAACTATTAAATATAATTGAATAAATTTATTGTAGAATTGTAATAAATAGAATCGTTTACAAAAAATAAAGGGTAAAGTTTTACATAAAAAAATTGTAAAGAATTTTTAAAACCGGTCATATTGACCAGTTGATAGTTCTAGTGTTAGTAAAAGAATAAGTACTTACCACTGTCTTTCACATTGTAGTTTTGACATCAATGTTTGAAAAGTATCAGCTAAAAATTATGTGATATATTAAAATAGGTAGAAATGTGTGTTACAAAGCATGTGGTAGAAAGCGCCATCTATGTGTTGGTAGAGGAATCAATCACAAACAGTGGGCCTTAGATTAGGTTAGGCGATAGGTTTTATAATAATTATATTAATAATATATATTACTTTTATTATATAAATTGCTTTAAGTTTTTTAAATTGTTTTATTTCATTCTCCTCGTAAATGAAAGTAATGGATTATTTTCTCAACATTTATATTTTTTAAAATACTATTATATTATTCAATAAAAAACTTATTGTCTGTCACATACAAGATAAGCCCGTTCAGTACGATTGTTCATTTGTTCTGGTGTCACCAATCATTCTCAACCACTTTTGTGTGCCACGAAATTCAAAAGTGTGCCGCTAAATTTTAGATAAATAATAATGTTAATATGATTAAATAATATGATTTAAAAAAATTTAAAATAATCTTTTTCGTTATGTGCCGCCTAATTTTGACAACAAAAAAAAAGGTTGAGAACCACTGCTATAGATCAATAACACGATACAAACTTTATGGCAAACATTTCAAAAGTCCCACGTCACAAACAGGATTTAATAATTATTGTAAATATGAACTTTTTTATGTTATCTTAGCATATGACCACACTCTGCCTGATGTTAAGCTAGAGCTCTGTCCAAATTGACACTAACTCATGCAAGAAGAATCAAAACTAGGAACAGCCTTAAGGTCCGTGGGCTGTTACAAAAAAACAAATAAAATGTTAATCTACGTCAATATTTAAATGCGGATAAGACTTGTTTCTTATCAATTGATAAAGACATTAGCACAAATAACCAAATAGTGACAAGACGTGTGCTGCGAACTGTCATATGTGTTACACAATTGAGGTGAGCAGAGAATCGGACTTATACAGTCTAAAGTCGTTAAGTCGTTGTGTGTGGTCGATAAGGGACTATTCAGATAGCAATCGCTTAAAGAGAACAGTAACAGAGTGGACTATTTTCGTCTAAGTCAGTGTTTCCCAATCTTTTTTGTGCCTTTCTAAAATTCTTATGCCAATATAACCAAACACCCAGTTGATATTTTGGTCTCGTCAAGCGAAATTATACCTAATAATTATATACCGCAATTATTTAAAAATTTGCTTTTTTCGTTAGATTTGGCACTTAAATGGCCCGGAGTGAAAGGGTTAAACTCGTGTCGAGTCCATTTTCGAATTTAACAATCAAATTGTCCTCCTGTGGGGCGTGGGCCCTACTTTGGGAAACTGACTAGGTCATTTGACATTAGGTCTTAACTAAGGCGGTTTTATCTATAGTGTAAGGTGTGTCTCAGGTTAAAAGACGAGACTAAAACCTATACCTTTATATAGAGCAAAAATGCATTTACAGCTGAACAAATGTCGAACAAAGACCGGCGGGGCAGCCGAGCGCGACCCTTTGAGAGGTCGTCAAGCTACTCCGCGGCGATTGGCAACTCCATATCCTCGATCGAGCTGCCAAACATCGGCAACACGGAAGTCTACACAAATGAGGAATTAAAAAGACGATATAGAATATCACAGAATTACGTCGAAGGTAATTCTTTTGTTTTTTAATAACGCCTGTTTCATTCTTTGCTTTTATCACTAAGGTTTTACATACTGGCAACCTAAGCAGTGGGCATTAAGTACTAAAATATTAATTTAGAAAAAATTAATCCCATTATATTTATATTATTATTTTTTTCTTTCTTCTATCTATTTGGTTCTTTTATTTATTTTTTTATTAGAAGTGTTATCTATCCCTTTATCGTCTCGAGCACTTATAATTAAAATTTTATTTAGTTTGCATAATAGTAGGTACCTACTCCTTTTTATAATATGTATCTATAAGTGTAATGTAATTTTGTAGGTATGCTTTATAAATAAATAATAAAATAAACAAAATTTTACTTATTTATCTTTTGACCATCATGGTGTTAAAGAATTTTTTTTTTTATTTTTATTTAATAACTTAGTACATGTGTACAAGGCGGGCTTAATGCTAGATAGCATTCTTTACCAGTCAACCTTTAAACATTTATTATATGTCTAAATAAATAAGATTACTATGACATATATACAAAACATAACTACAGTAACATAATTTACATAGATACATATACTGTTTAAAAAATAACGAACTTTACTAATGATTATTGTGATACGATTTTCTTGTGTTTTTAGGTAAGGAAATAATATTTCCGTACAACGACACCGATGACACGAATGAGTTCGACGAAGTCTTCTCCTACCAAACGCAATACTCGAGCGACGGCTCAGTCGACGGCGCCGGCCTCGTCATGAAGATCGACGTGGAGTGCACCACCGAGACCTCTTCACCCAGCACTGTGTACAAGCAGCTGTCCAGCAACTCCACGCAGCCCCTAGTGAGCAACGCGCAGGATGACCTGGACAACATCGAAGTGGAGCCCATATACAGCAGTGTGCAGGAGACAGCCACCAACGCGCACGGTTATTCTACACCTTATTCTAGAAGGAGAAAGGAGCAAACCAGGTTAGTCACTGATCTATTATACACATTTTAGTAATTGGCAGACAGCACTTTCACATAAAATAGCCCTTAAGTATATAACAGGATGACAATGCCTCTAACAGTAGCTATTCTTCTACACCATAGCAGATTTATAATATACTAGCTTTTACACGCGGCTTCGCTCCCATATAAGTCATTAAATAAGTATCAGAGATCATACTAATCAATTGAAAAATATGTGTACAAAGTTTCATGATGATCGGTTAAGTAGTTGTTGAGTGAAAACGTAAAAAACAAACTCACATTCACATTTACATTAGTAAGGGATTATTATGACATTAGTATGTAAGTGGACAATGGCAGTATACAGCAGTTAATTTAAATTATTAATGTTAATTAATTAATTTATATTTAAATGACGAGCAAAAGCGCTCTATTAGAATCAATTTATTAAAATAAATAAATAATAATAAGAAGTAACCTGTGAAATATGTTATTTTAGGATATTTAGGTTATTTTAATTGAATTATGAAAGATATAGCCAATAATGGGCCTAAATAATTAATTTATTTTATAATAATAATAAAGCCTTTATTGCTTTTAAAAAAAGAATTATATTTAAACACACGTAAACACGAAGTTAAAACAATTGGCGATCTATCACTAAAAGTAATTTCTTCCTGAAAACCAATTGTCATAGGAGAAACGGTGTTTTTTTTTAAATCAAATTTATTGTTCGGGGCCTCAGTCGTGAACATGTCGGTCCCATGTAAATATTTACAAAATACATACTCCAAAATTACAACTATATATACATAAAAACAAAAAGTAGAATCATATGACTTCACCACCTTATATATCAGGGGTGGCCAACTTGATTAGACATAAGATCTACTGTTTACTAACGAAACCCTGTGCGATCTACCACTTACATACTTCTTGGAATCTTAAATGAAACAGCAAAGTGTTTAGTACACAATTATAAAATATTTTTTATTGAACTGTCTTAGGAGTTCCTTTTCGTATCACATATGAGATTGTTTCCTTAAATTTTCTTTATTTTTTTAATTTTAAATTTTAGTCTGGTTTATTTATTTATATTTTTTGCCTTCCCACGATCGACTGGACTAATGGTCGTGATCGACCGGTTGGCCACCCCTGTTATATATCAATGTACATCAATATGACACTTCCACGGGTCCACGACTTGCCAACAAAAGGAAGAGCAAAAAAGATTACAATGCAATTTAGGATGAATGGTATTTTATTTAAGAACTAGCTGTTGCCCGCAACTACGTCTGCGTAATAATGAATGAAATAAATCTAATAAGATTTATACAAACTTTCATCCACTATTTTATCCCCTTGGGGGTAGAATTGATCAAAATCCTTTCTTAGCGGATGCCTACGTCATAACATCTACCTGCATGCCAAATTTCAGCCCGATCCATCCAGTGGTTTGGGCTGTGCGTTGATAGATCACTAAGTCAGTCAGTCAGTCAGTCACCTTTGAGTTATATATATATAGATTAAATTTAAAATTTGTAACATTAAGTTAAAAAATAATAATAAAAACTATAGTAACCAAATACATAAATAGTAAAAGAGAAGTTCAGTTCAAAAATAATATCTATGGCTTATAGACTTATCAACCAGATGAGCCGAATATCAAGTTTGTAGATTTTTCCATGCGTTCAGAGAGCCGCAACATTAACTTTATTATATAATTTTGTATTGTAAGAAGAGCCAGATAAAAGCCGCATATCTATGCCGACCCCTGGCTTAGGCGATAAAGTACAAACATTACACAAAAGAGACCGCACCTTCAAAGCAATGATTGATATGTTATTCTTCACATAAAAAGATAACGTGTATTTATGATTGTTGTAAAACAAACTCCCCAATTATTTGGGTTCTACTCAGACACAGATATGACGCGTGCGGGAAAGAGACGGCTATATCGAAAGTAATCAAGTTCGATAGAGACGCATGTAGTAGTTAAAAGCGGAGATTTCATTTTTATACATTTCCTCGGAACAATTCGCCGTGTTTCGGGCGCCGTTTGCATTTTAATAGTTTGTGTGGGTTTCAAAGCATACAATGGTATCCGTTATTGGGGACTATTTGCATAGTTCTTACAGGAATCTGTTTAGGATGAGCTTTCACAGGTATTTCTATAAATAAGAGGATTACATAGAGCTCGTAGAAGCTCTACAGTGACTGCCTATCCTATTTCTAGAAGGAAAACGATTATGAGATATGCATGATAAAACAATCACTAAATAATAGTATGAGTGCTGATTAATATCTTCATAAACAGAGAAAATATATTGTATACGACGCCCTCTGTAGCTTAGATTAGTTACTATTTTTTCGCATCTGATGCAAATCCCTACTAATTTTATAATTGAGAATGTGAGTTTGTTTGTTACGTTTTCACGGAACAACTACTTAACCGATCATTATGAAAGTTTGTACACATATTTTTGAATGTACTAGAAGTAACATAGGATACTTTTTATTAAAACAATATTATTTTTTACTATACTTTCCAATTGACTATAGTTTCAGCTGCTTGGAATCGTATTGATTCATTTCTATTGTAATGATCTCTGATACTTATTTAATGACTTAAATGCGAGTATTATAAAATAGTATAATATTTTAATATCATGGGCTAATTTTGAATATGACTAATTTAATTTTTAAGATAAATTTATTTGTAATACCTAGCTTTAAAAATAGTAAATATATAATAATTAAAAAGTATGTTCTTGAGATGTAAGCTTCGTGCATCAATCATGAAACGCAATATCAAGAAAATCAGTGTTGATCAATCATTGATATTATGATTGATTAATGATTTCTAAAGTCTTCTTTCTACAGACGTGACGTCATTATTTCCCTTTATAAAATTATTATATGTCCTTCCGTAATCCTCTGATCTCCTTCTGTCAGAATGTGGGTTATATGCTTTTAAAATACCGTATCTATAACACGAAAAAACGTTCATTTTAACTTTTGATAGAGTGATTATTAATTGTACATTATAATTTTAGTCATAGCAACTTGAAGAATATATATGTAACTCAAAATCATAAAGAAGTCACTTTATTTTGGGCCCACTACGAATTGTAACGTATATTGTTCATATTATACACAAAGAAAATTACTATTTTATTATAGTAAATGGACGATACATTATAACAAAATGTAACCAGTGGGCTTATCACGAATTTAGTCTGGCTTTCGAATCGAGCTGTCACAAGTAAAACGGATCCGTTAGCAATTGGGATCATGAATTTTTACTAACGACTAACGAGCACCAGCAATCTATCAAATGAACGAAAGGCTTATCACGAATTTTAGTCTGGCTTTCGAACCGACTTCGCTTCAAGCGATTTTTATGGAAATTTGGCATCGCCACCGCGGGCGGATTTGGAACTACAATATTTTAGATACTTTTTGTTAACTTTCGAACGTCTCGATCTTTCGTTCATTTGATAGAGTGCTGGTGCTCGTTAGTCGTTAGTAAAAATTCATGATCCCGATTGCTAACGGATCCGTTTTACTTGTGACAGCTCGATTCGAAAGCCAGACTAAATCCGTGATAAGCCCACTGATCTTGTAGTTTTTAGGTTATGGCATGTTTATTGACATATTTCTTATTATTCCGGTTAGACATGGTAAAACTAATATTACTGCTGTAAACTAGAGATTATAAGGAACAAATCGACATATATTTCATTAATATATGTGCGGGGCCTATTCCCCATACAAGAGGAAAATGTGTCCTTTGTTACTTATAGCTATTCATTGGAGACACAGAATTGTGTGAATTATTCCAAGGCTGTGCGCGTATTTGCATATATATTACAATTTGACATTACCTTGTAATGTTTCTGATAAAAGTGATATTCTACGATAAGTTATAAATAAACTGTTTCTCTAATAAACGTTTTCAACTAAAACTTCAATTATAATAATGGAATAGACTGTACTTTTCTTTTGTTTTTGACAAATAATTCAACTCGGTATTTTTGTTAACTGTACCAACTAAATTTAAACTTCACTTTGTTATCGACAGATAAGACAAAAAATTAAGTAATGCAGGCAGTACTTGTACTTACGTCATGTTAGGTTCTCGAAATAGCCAACGTAAGTTTAAGTCATTAAATAAGTATCCGAGATCATTTCAATAGAAATGAATCAATATGATTCCAAACAGCTAAAACTATAGTCAATTGGAAACTATAGTAAAAAATAATTTATTTTTTTAATAAAAAGTATTCTATGTTACTTCTAGCTAGTACCTCCAAAAATATGTGTACAAAGTTTCATGATGATCGGTTAAGTAACTCACATTCACATTTATAATATTAGTAGGGATTGCTGTGCCCTCACCGGGTGTCATATTGACACTGAATTGTATGACATCTTAATTATTATAATAGTCTCTGGTCAGTATATAAGTCAAACATGTAATTTTTTTAAATATATTTTAGAAGACGACACCAGGTCGGTCGTCCAATCAGATCGCGTCGTGTCATTCTAAAGAATGGAGAAGACAACGTGCCCGTGAGGAGTAATATACCATCCAAGTCTATGAAATATATGAGAGATATTGTCAATACTATAGTAAGTACATATATGCATTTGTTCATGTTATTTGAGAACCACTGAACAGTGGGCTTCGGAAAGGCGTATGACGAGAAAAATACCACAAGAAACTCGCCAATCATAGCCTTAAATTTAAAGTGTAAATAAAGCCGAGTCTCCTACGCGTGTTTTTTGGAAACATTACACAAAAACATCGAAACAAAAACATTTATTTTCATACACAAACCGTCTCCTGCGGGAGAATATTTCTGTGTTTTTGTTTTAAAAGTTATCATGAGTTCTGATGATTTTTAGCTATTGTAGATGCAGCTTAGGCAGAAAACATGAATTTCGGGTTAGGCCATATTTAAGGCCTCGTAATTTTAAGAAAGTCGTCAAGAAATGAAACAAACCCTTCTTTCTACTCGCGCGGGGAATGTTTTCCGTCGGCCACGAAAAACAAAAACTTTCTGTATGAATACAAAAATGTGTATGACGCCCCAATGTTTCGATGTTTTTGTGTAATGTTTCGAAAAACACGCGCAGGAGACGTGCCTTAAGACGTATAATTGGTTTGATAGATTGCGACCAGTATTCAAAAATAATACTGGAGCGTAGTTTGATCTGTGTGTGTGTTTGTTTGATCATTACTTGAATGCATTTTATTCCGTTTTATGCAGTAATAATTATTTACTGATAAATACGACAACCATTAGACAGTAATCAAAATAAAATAGTAATATTTCGCATATACTCGTATATACTTAAATAGCAAATATCCAGTTTAAACATTAATTTGCACTTTTTAATTTCTGCTATTTATATATTAATAAGTAACGATTGAAATGATTTATAAATGCGTATAACAGAACGTAATGACAGCTAGGTGACAGTAGACAGTTGCAATGGATTATTATCATTGGTCAAAACTCACGTCATCAATTTTTCAAGTATGTGATTGGTCTATTTTGTTTCGTATGACTGAGTGACATTTGGTATTTTGAACTCTACTCAGTGACTCTATGCTTGACATTACTTCATACGGGCCTTAGTTTTCAAAGTCTTTTAAATGAGTTAAAACAAGCCTTGATCAAGTTAGCTTAGAAGTCAGCGGAAAGGGCTAATGTTGCTAACTTAGCTCTCAGCATATGATGATCAACTAATTCCAGATCAACAGCAAATGGCGCTTCATAATCCTATTAATGATAGTCTCACATTTCTTCTTCTGGTTTTTGTTCGCTGGAATTTGGTATGCCGTCACGTTGTCCTATCAGGATGACATTGGTGATGAGAAGGAGCATTGTATTACTGGCACTTCATCCTTTGCTGGGTTACTCATGATGGCTGTGGAGACTCAGGTAGGTGTCACGTGGCAAAATGGTATCAGAGACTAACTAAAAGAAATCAACTGGCATGTGTGGATACAAACGACGATCAACAAAGTTAGACGTTAGATGAATATCTTACTGATAAAAAAGCTTGGACATAACCAATGTCATTTTATGTTTACCCTTAGGTATACAATAGGATGCCAATGCCCCTATACAGCAGCTATTCTTCTACATCATAGTAGATTTATTATATATTATTATGACATTAGTATATAAGTGAATTTATTTAATTTATCTCATTTATATTTGTATTGACGAGTTAAAGCGCTCTATTGGAGCCCAATTACTAAAAGTAAATAAATAAATTTTAAAAATTGTAAATGCAGTCGACAATCTTCAAATGAATACAAATTGGACTTTGAACTGGAAGAAACAATCATTAGAAAGAGATAGCTATATTGTAGTTGAGGCATGTGTGAAAGGGATGCAGATATCTCCTTTGCCGTTCACGTTTATATACCTACAAAAACTGTATCCATTTGAAAATCATCGTTTGTACGTAGTATATAAGAAATAAATAATTGATGAATGTTATGATGTCTTTTTTCAATAAAGAATTTAAATCTATAGTAGAAGGAAGAAGAAGAATTACAAAGAATAATAGCTTGTTGTAAAAGATAATATTTGGTCTTTCTTTCTAATTTTCAGATGACAATAGGTTACGGTGTCAGATATCCGAACGAGGAATGCCCTGAAGCAATTGTTATAATGGTATTAGAGGTAAATATGTACACAAAACACAATCGACGACTATGGAGCAGCGCCACTACCGG
>JAPWLS010000701.1:0-23607 GCA_028551675.1 Tineola bisselliella
TAATTCTCAACCACTATGCCACGAAATTCTAAAAGTGTGCTGCCAAATTTAAGATATATAATAATGTTAATGTTAAATAATATGATTTAACACTAGAAAGACTGAACATTAGTATATACTAGCTGTTGCCCGCAACTACGTCTGCGTAATAATGAAGATGTTTCATAATTCATTAGGTACTGATAGGTTCAAACTAATACATCCTATTTAAGCGGACGTCTTCATTATAGTAGCTCCAATTTTTAATTTCAGTTCAATCAATCGTAAATCTAATAAGATTTATACAAACTTTCATCCCCTATTTCCTCCTTCCTTTCCATCCTTTCTTAGGGAATGCCTACGTCATAGTAGCTTTATGCATGCAAAGTCTCAGCCCGATCGGTTTAAAATTGACAAAGTTTCATACAAACTTTCATCCCCTATTTTATCCCCTTGGGGGTAGAATTGATCAAAATCCTTTCTTAGCGGATGCCTACGTCATAACATCTACTTGCATGCCAAATTTCAGCCCGATCCGTCCAGTGGTTTGGGCTGTGCGTTGATAGATCACTAAGTCAGTCAGTCAGTCAGTCACCTTTGAGTTATATATATATAGAGAAGTACCTATATCTAGGTATAACACATATGTATATACCGGAAATGAAGGAGGGGGAGGTAACTGCTATTATCAATAACCGCATTTACATGTCGTACAAAAAGTCACAAAATTCTGTCATTATATATTATACATAGTTGTCCTTCTAATTAAAATCAAAAAGCAGCCAAAATGACTTCTTCGAGCAATCTAGTGTTAAAAAAATATAAACTTATATTTTTCTTTGTTTGCCGCTAAATTTTGAAATCGTTAAAAGTGTTCTGCAACAAAGAAAAGGTTAAAAATCACTGACACAGAGCATAGACAAACAAGTCTATAGTCATATTTTTATTTACTAAATACAGTGACATTTTGTTACACAGATTATAATATAACAAAATTAAAATGCGTCGTTTATAATTATCTATTTTAGTATTACATTATGTTAAAAATCGGTTAACTGTAAAGTCGGTTTACTGACGATAGTTGAACGTGACAACGTCTTAAGAAAATACTGATGGAATGGTAGCATTTTTCAAAAGAAAATTTTAATTTCATTTGTTTAATAGATTTGTATGTATATAGAGAAGGAGGTAATTGGAAATCACAATGAAATTGATCAAGATCAAGATCACTTCAAGCCTTACATGGAACGCCTCAGAGCGAGGTAACGCCGCATGAGTCATGTTTTTTCGTGCGTGCAGCCGGCTCAATTGAATTATAAGACGTTGTCACGTCAAAAAACTCAACTATAATTTATTCTGGTGATCGCATTCTATAAGTGGTCAAAATCAATACTACAGTGAAACACCACTATGCCGGCTCAAGTGGTATTTAGTCATAGGTATAACGATCAAATGTCGTGCTAAAGTTTTCATAACAGGAAATGACCGTGACGGGGCAAAGTGGACTGAAAGAAATTACAACGAAAACAGCTGAGTGAAGTATCGTTGAATTTTGAAAGGCAACATAGAGGACATAAAAGTTTTTAGTATTACTCTCCTTTTTCAGAGACACGCGATCTCTTTTCACTTATCACGAATCATGTATAAAATTCCTGATCATGTGTAAAAACTAAAATAAAAGAAAAGCATACAATTGTTAATTATTTTTGAAAGCATACAATTGTATGCTCGGTTACTTTTGCAACGTGATGTAGTTAAAGACGTTGGGAAACGGGACAATCGTGCGTCCCGAAGCTTTTTCCGGGGAACCGCAAAACGGGACGTATGGTCACGTTAGTTATTACTAATATATAAAAAGTGGTTAAATGTATTTTTTTATATTATAAAATCACGTCATAGTTTGACCTTAAACGAAAGCCGAATAAATCAACGACCCCTAGCTTTACACGAATGTTTTGTATTGTCATGAGGAGGTGTAACAAGGCGACCATTTTCTTTAATTTAATTATTATTTCGTTTGTCGAAAATATGACGATTTGATTTGACTATCATATCAATATAATAGTTGAATATTTCTTTAGAGGTACGCAAATAAAAATACGTTTGTAAAACAATTATAACACTGATAGAAGAAGACAAAAAAAAACAAGATGGCCGACTCTTAGAAAACCCAGTGTTGCCATTTTGAAATTATTGTAGTGTTACACATTTAAATTTAGTTTTTTAACCGTTAATTAAACTTCTATTAACAAAAATAACGTTGAAAATATTACTTCATTGTGTGAATGTCAAAAGAAATTCTTTCTGATTCATTAGTATGCATTTTCGTGTGGAAATAATATTCTATGACGTCAGTATGAATCACCTACACCAGCCATTCTCAAAGTGTGTTCCGTGGAACCCTAGGACTAAAATACTGCAAAAAATACCTACCAAAGGGAGATTATAAGGTTACATCTAAATATTCCAACTAAATATTACATTGCAATATGATTATTCAGGCATTTTCCTTCGCCAAAAAAGTTTGAGAACCGCTGACGTACACAAAGTTAAGTACTTATAAATGAATACAAGCTTTTTGAACGTAGTAAATTATAGCTTTGAAATTGTAATAATTATATAGTTCATACTAAGCCGTATACAAACAATTTAATTTATTTATAGACTAAAGCGCATTAGTCCAATGGGCTCATCTCCATGATGACATGTCAAACGTGTTATTGTACTCCACGGACATAATGTCATATGTTATTGATAACTTTATTATATTTTCTATTAAAATTGTTTCCGACTGACCGCCGAACTGGTATACATTTCTTAGTTCGTGGCCTCGGAGCAAATATACTGAACATATTTAATAACTAATAGTAAACATGAATATTTCTAGTTTATACAACACTAGCTTCTACCCCCGGCTTCGATCGCATTTAAGTCATTAAATAAGTATCGGAGATCATTTCAATAGAAATGAATCAATATGATTCCAAACAGCTGAAACTATAGTCCATTGGAAACTATAGTAAAAAATAAAACATTTTTTTTAAATAAAAGGTATCCTATGTTACTTCTAGTAGGTACCTCCAAAAATATGCGTACAAAGTTTCATGATGATCGGTTAAGTAGTTGTTGCGTGTAAACGTAACAAACAAACTCACATTCACATTTATATAGTAGGGAGGATATCGACTTCATACAATATTACAATCTTTTGAATTTATACAATTTTCACAAATTCTTGAAGCTACATTTCTTCTTGGTGGTCTTATAAACGTGTTATTGTTAGGTTAGGTTAGTTTAACACTAGATTTACCAGAGCAGTCAAAATGACTGGTCTTGCAAGATCAAATTAAAATTCCTACTGCGTGTAACATTTTCTTTAATTCTTCTAATCTTCTTTAATTTATAACAGAAGAATTAGTTTTATGAACTTTATATTATTTTATTATATACATATTCGTAACAAATATATACTTTTTTGGTTTTGGTAGAAATAGGTATATTTAAGCTGGTAAATCTAGTATTAATAAAAAAACAATTACGTTATTATATATGTATATATAAATTAATATTATTTATTATAAAAACATTCTTGGGACATTTTTCTTAGGTCGCGTGACTGTGTGCGATGAAAATCGCTCTATTAAAAACATTTGTGAGTCCACCACTCGTATTTAAAAATGGGTCAACACAAGGTCACATTACAAAACTTAGTACACATTGTTGTATCACCTTTTATTATTTTTAATCAAAGAAATTGATATAAGGGAACCGTACATAAAAGACTAATTGAAATTTGTCCATACTCTGAAACGATATTCGAGCGTAGTTTGAACTGTGACCATCTGATCATTACTTGAGTGTATTAGGAAAGGCAAAAGTGATTCTAGAATAGCGATTCTCAAACTTTTTTGGTCGCGGAACCCTTTTGAAAAGCGATTTTTTTGACGGAACCACAAAATAAAAGAAAAAGTTAGGTGCATTCTTGAATTATTATTATTATTAAAACTTAATAATAGGTAATCATGTTACAATGTAAGTGTATACTGTAATAGTATAATATAAGAAAAAAAAACTGTTTCTTATTTTTCATTAATTGGTAGATGTTAGGTTTGATCGAAGAAAGTTGAAGTCTTATATAGTGGGCTTATCACGAATTTAGTCTGGCTTTCGAATCGAGCTGTCACAAGTAAAACGGATCCGTTAGCAATCGGGATCATGAATTTTTACTAACGACTAACGAGCACCAGCAATCTATCAAATGAACGAAAGATCGAGACGTTCGAAAATTAACAAAAAGTGTCTAAAATATTGTAGTTCCAAATCCGCACGCGGTGGCGCTGCTCAAATTTCCATACAAATCGCTTGAAGCGAACTCGGTTCGAAAGCCAGACGAAAATTCGTGATAAGCCCACAGGTTTGGCATAGTGTTCTTGCAAAGTCCTCACAAAGGCATACTTTGAGCTCTAGAATAAATGCTTCATTGAATTCCGTTTATGTGTGAATTGTTAGAGTATCATACTAAAAATATGTGTGAAATATAATGAAATGAAAATCGTTTATTAGCTACAACGACTTCGGAAAGGCGTATGACGAGAAGAAGACCACAAGAAACTCGTCAATCATAGTATCTACATATTATGTGGTTTAATACTTAAAATTATTGTCTTTATTAATAAATATAACTAAATAGATATTGAACTAAACGTTTATTAAAAAGGAGATGTTTGTTTGTGTTGTTTTTGTCCTGATAGCTATTGCACGTGGTCCTGGTTTGGGTATATATATTAATAATAGCATTTAAGTCATTAAATAAGTATCAGAGATCATTTCAATAGAAATTAATCAATATGATAACTATATATTCTTGCTTGGCTAGGATTAAAAATTTTTAAAAATTACTACATACAATGATGTTTCAAAAACTTAAAATATGCTTTATTGAATTACAACAACAAATGTTAAAATATACTTCACTGTAACAAAAATAAATAATTTCGAATTCTAACAACTGAAAACTATAGTAAAAAATAATATATTTTTTTTTAAATAAAAAGTATCCTATGTTACTTGTAGTACCTCCAAAAATATGTATACAAAGTTTCATGATGATCGGTTAAGTAGTTGTTGCGTGAAAACATAGCAAACAAACTCACATTTACATTTATTATATTAGTAGGGTTGTGTTTTAGGAGGCAGTTTTAAAAAGGAAATTTAGTGAATGGCAGCTTTATATAAAAGAACACACATTTATGTTAGTTTATCGTATTTTTAAATGTAACCCGCACGCCTCGTCGGTGTCTTCTATACAAATGGAGGGCGAGAGGTCAGCTCGGGTCTCAAAGCAATTTATTGCCACTGATTTCATGAAACCAGATACGGATATAGAAGAATTCAACGTGCGTTTATGTCTACGTTTCGGTTATGTTTTAATATTCAAGAGGATTTGATCTGTAGAAATAGAAAACAAATATTTATTTATATGTCATAAATATTATATTATTTAAAAGCTGTGCTAATCCCTACTAATATTATAAATGTGTATGTGAGTTTGTTTGTTACGTTTTCACACAACAACTACTTAACCGATCATCATGAAACTTTGTACACATATTTTTGGAGGTACTAGAAATAACATAGGATACTTTTTATTTAAAAAAAAATATATTATTTTTTACTATAGTTTTCAGTTGTTAGAATTCGAAATTATTTATTTTTGTTACAGTGAAGTATATTTTAACATTTGTTGTTGTAATTCAATAAAGCATATTTTAAGTTTTTGAAACATCATTGTATGTAGTAATTTTTAAAAATTTTTAATCCTAGCCAAGCAAGAATATATAGTTATCATATTGATTAATTTCTATTGAAATGATCTCTTATACTTATTTAATGACTTAAATGTGAGCGAAACCGTGGGTAAAAGCTAGTGAAGGAATATTTCGGAGTAAAAATGAAAAGATGTGTTTTATTTATTTATTGTGACCACAAACAGGGCTCTATAACTAGACTTGAAATTAATATCACACTAGGAATTATAATAATCTAACTGTGGCAGTGACGTAGCTACTAAGGGCCTAGACTAGCCAAACTATAAATTGAACTAGTGCAAAATTTTCCACATTCGGAATATAAATAAAGTAAATCCAGTAACGCAACTTATTTAAAAAATACAGGGGAATTCTCAACAAGTCTCGAACATCTTGTTTGATGTTTGTTCTTAGTTTAGTTGGGGCCCTAGTTAATTTTTGCCCCAGAGCCTTTGGTTACCTAGTTACGCTACTGAATTGTAGGCCCTATGCATGCGCTAACATTACACTGAGCAACGTTACATTACATTTTAAAAACTCATTAATATAATTAGTAAATTAAATAGTTTCATTTCATCTCCTAAAACATCATTTTCAGCATTTGACATACTGTTTAGTGGTATGATTGGAAAGATAATGAATTAAGCTTTAAGTTGACATTATTAAGAACATCCAGCTTTATTTCGGGGTATACGATTTTATTGCTCTCAAGTGTAGATATTAAACGAGTTACATTTTCTTCATTCGCAGGATACGAGACCCAAATTGGATCCGTCGTTAATCGAACATACAAGTGTCATGAGGGGAGCTATTCCTGTGTTACCGATTCCATTGGCTTATTTCTGCCTAATGTGCAATGTTCTTGTTCCAGGACTTGGTATGTCATAAAATATACGTTCTTCTTCTTTTATTAATGGCCTCAGATGTCTAATGAAGACAATTCTGTCAATGTCGAGTATTCGGGCAATAACCCAGATTATAAAATTTTTATTCACGCGTAAAATCTTATGTTAAAAAAAACAATATACTTGCCTCCACGAGTCAAACTCAAGTGACGTGCTTCTTTTTTTATTAATGACTTCAAATATCTTTTAAAGACAAGTATCCGTGTAAAAGCGATTTTAAGGTTTTAAGTCACACATGTATTCTTCTTCTTCTTCATCTTCTTGTGACACATGTGTAATGTTACAGGCACAATTCTGAGTGGGCTGTTCTGTCTGTGCTTCGGTGTGCCTCGGTTTGGTTCGCATGATGGGGCCAAACATAGGATTGGTGAGTTTACTTCAATAGCGAGACGTATGTGCCCTGCTGATTTGGACAGAGCACATTCATCTCCTCAAGCCGGCTGTCTATGGTAACAGTCGTCTATACTCATGGACTGCACTCTAGCTTAACATCAGGCAGAGTGTGGTCATATGCTGTCATATCAATAGAAAAACGTATCTTACGTCTCTCATTGACTATCTTAAGCCGCGTCTCCTGCGCGTGTTTTTTCGAAACATTAGACAAAAACATCGAAACATTGGGGCGTGGCCATACACATTTTTGTATTCGTACACAATGTTTCAATGTTTTTGTCTAATGTTTCGAAAAAACACGCGCAGGAGACGCGGCTTTAGAAGTATTGTTAAACATTATTATTATAGTATTGATGTGTATGTCGTAGTTATGGAAATAAAAGTCCTTCTTGAGTGTGATCATTTATCGAACTTGCTAACGACTGTCAGACAATGGGGGTACTCACCTACCATTATACAATACCAATAAAAAACCTTATATAACTACCCTCTAATCACAATTTACATATATAACACGTATTTATTATACTGTATCGTCGACAGAAAAGAGGTTGCGACGGCGATGTTAATAGTGTATATATTTTTATAAATAAATCTGCCAATATGAATTTGAATTTGGAATGAAACAAAAGAGGATCGTACGGGACGTTCGAATGAGGACTTGGATGTTGGTTGCGAATGGGAACGGATGTGTGTGCTTAGATTATAAGAGATTAGTAATATAGTGTAAATAGAATTTTCCAGAGTTTTCATTTGATACAATCCACTTGCTCTATTGGCTACATACTGTATACAGTTAATAATAAATAAACTAATAAAATAATAAGTTTTTTTAATACAGTAATAGTATTTTTAATTTTTTTTCAGGTTCCTTCGTAATAAATCTGTTAGTAGGTTGTGGTCAGTTGTTCACTGTGCTGTTCTGTCTGGTGGGGTGGGGCTGGTCCATTTGGTGGGGGGTCATCATGGTGCGAGTTTCAAGTGTGTATGCTTTATTCTATAATAATAGTTATTTTTAACCGAAATCTTTATTGAAATAAAATGAAATTCGTTTATTAGCATAGACACTAAAGGCATGCATTTGCTCATCGTTAGACTCTACCGTGACTTCGGAAAGGCGTATGGTATAAAAAAAAAAACAATTTATAAATCAGATTGCACAGTGGTTACAATAAATATCAAATTAATAACATATATGTATATAAAATAAATTTATTTATTACATAGAAGATTAAAACCAAGGCAATTATACTGATAAAAATTCTAATATTTCCTATAATACAAATTTATGTTTTACTAATTTTATACAATTTAACAGGAAAATATCGTAAATTAGCAGCCGAAGCCAGGATGGAAGAAGAGCAAGCGCCGCCCGTGACAGCCAATAACCACAATTCGCGCGCATAACGACGCGCCATTTTGTATTTGACGTTTCTAGAGATGTGCTCGTCTCAATTAATGACACAATCAATTAAATGTTAATCGATGAATAGTGTAATAATAAACTAATATATATAATAAGGACGTTAGAATTGCAGTACTTATTTTTTATAATTAACTACTGATCAATAAATAATAACTTCCCTATTATAGTTCTTTTATGTTCCGTGAAAAAATTTAAAAATTGAAATTAATTAGACCTGATAATTTTAATAAACGTTTAAAATGATATTTTACGGTTACATTTTAAAATGTTTGGGGCCATTCAAGTATTACCGTAAGCAGATTTTTTACAATTATTTACCCCCCCCCCCCCCCCCCCTTGTCAGCAAAAGTAAGCAAACCTCTTCCCCCCCATGCTTACGTAATCATTGGTACCTATATGTATTTTTCTTTTAATGTATTCTTTTTTTTATTGATATAATTGCTGACGTAATCACGATATCGACCCCCCCCCCCCCCACCCCACCATGTCATCAAAAATAAGCAAAGCAAAGACTCCCCCGCCCCCCTCAAGCGCTTACGTAATACTCGAATGACCCCTTTGAGTTTTTCACGGAAAATAAATCTAGATTTTAAGAGCACAGAAACAAGTTTTTTAAACAGATTATTTTAACAAATAATTATGACAATCTCTGGATGGACTTATAGAAACTTGGACTTCCAAAATATTATTAATTTTAAGACTAATTTTTATATAGTCGTCTAAATAAAACAATAAAAATGAAGATTGTATTGTAAATATTAGATTTATAAAAGAAATGTTGGCAATTTATTAGGATCACAAGAAAACTTCCCAACACGATTTTTGTAATATTTTAAATTATATTCGACCAAAACTAATTTAAATTGAATCGTAATTAAAATGACAATTTTTGACATACAGTGAGAGCTCCTTATTCACGACTCTTTTATCGAACTATCAGTAAATTACGTCATATGTTAAGAGGAGGAGGGGTCAACGAAGTGTGACAAGGGGGGGGGGGGGGGGTGTACTAAATTTCGTGACGTCACATTTCAAAATATAACATATCCAAGTATTAAAACATTATTTTGTTAATTTTCATACCTATGTATAATTTGATGTTGATTTTATTGAAGAAATAACTTAAATGGAAGAGAAATTTAATATTTTTAGGTGTAAAATTGTAAGATATGTGACGTCACATTAGGTAGGTGTTTCTCAGAAATGAAATCATGAAAAGAAACAATTATTATTACAATGAAACTTACCATTTCGCGTTCGCAAAATAATTATGGAACATATACCTTCGCGAATAAGGAGATTTTACTGTATTTTACTTAAAATTAACTTTTTATCCTTAATCATAAATTATTTGTACTATTTAATTTTCAATTCACATTAAAGTTTAAATAGAAATGGGTAAAATTATTGAACAATGCAATATTAATTGTTAATTATGTTCTTCCATATTGGTAATTGTTTTATTATTAAATAATTATTTAAATTTTATTAAGTATATTGTTATTATTAGAAAGCTTATACAACGATTAAAATTATTTTACTTTTTATGGGTGGTTAATTTCTTAATATTACGTTGATAATGAAATATATTAAATTGCTAAATGTAGTTGAAACTTTTTATTTTTACTACTCACTAATAGATGGCGCTACATCAAATAAATAAAACAGACCATAAACTCGCAAAATAATAAAATACTTAAAGGACAAATAAAATAAATAAATGTATTTTCATTCACTTCCATAATTATTTCTACGTAATTTAACACGTGTTTGAAATTTCTGCTACATATGTTTGTGCTACTTACCAACAGATGGCGCTGAAATTCACAAAAAATATTTGTTTATTTATTATTGTATTATTATTTATTATGTTACTGTATTCCTAGGGACATTTTATAATTGTCCCAATCCCACTAGCATAAAAAAAACTAAATAAACAATATGGTTGGGTCTAATATGACATGACGTTATTATTAATTGTCTCTGATTTAGTTGTCTCTGGTTGCCTGTGCGTGACGTTTCGCAATGGCGCAGAGAGATATCTCCAGTTTTTTAATTTTTTCTATTTGTTATTGATATATCTAATTGAATATTATTAGTGTTAATTAATTTTAACACTATAAGGAATTAGTATAAATTGTTAATAACAATAAGTGAATAAAGAAATAAGTTAGTTCAAGTTGTTTACCATAAGTGAGAAACTATCAACATGCAGCCTTCACTTGTGTTGAAACAAGGAAACCCTGGGCAAGTTAATGTCCAAGGTGGTATCGTTACGGTGCCAATGAGTGTAAATTCGAGTATGCCAGCGGGTGTGATGACTATAAACAAACCGGTGGGCCAATCAGTGGTTGCGACGTCTCAAAACATTAATGCATCTCAGCCAACTATAATACCTAATGTTCAGATATTGAATATGAGGCTCGGAGCGCCAGGAGTCGCCGCCCAAAAGTCTGTGGCGACGGTTTCCCCCCGTGTCGTGATCGGGAGCCCACAAGTAGTCGGCACAAGGGCTCCTACGCCAGGGGTGAGTTCGAATAATAATTAACAGCTGTACATAAACGAGGCACTTATCTAAAATTCATTTTCATCCCACATTGGCTTTTAACATTCATGGTCCATGGTTGTAACCAGTACATCAAGTTTAACATCACTAAAATAATATTGCTTGGTTTTTGCCGACTGCTGTTTGCATTTTTTCTTGTTTCAATTAAACCCAATGGCATAATGAACTTAGGTCGGCTCATTGCTCATGATAATTACATAGCTCTTCCATTGTCATGTTATTTGTAGACAAATAATCGTTATGTAGCTAAGAGAAACAAAAAGCTCCCGATGATGTGCCTTAAACTGTTAAATTCTCATTAAAATACCAAATAATATTTCCCTATTTTCTTAATAGTTCCTATAAAATGTGTTGTGCTAAGTTGGATCTGAGTGCTGGGACAGTAGGTGTTGCTTATCGCCTGATGTGAGAAGACGGTTGTAAAAGAAGGGCGATTGTTCTAGATAACGCTGCAGAGCCTTCAGGCGGGCCAGCAGGGCCATTTGTTACTAAAGACGGAGAACGGCCAATACCAACTGTTGAGGGTCGGTCCCGCGCCAAGTCCTCTCCGCCTCGCGAATGCCTCCACCGCCAACGCCGTCCCGTCTCCCGCGCCGTCCGCCGTAAGTAGGCGCCCTTTGACGCTACTTCCTAGAATAGGAGAACACCACCACCATCATCTTTCAGCCATTAATGAGTATTCTGTAAGGATTAGCATGATATTGGTTGCAGAGTGACAGGACTGAGGTCAATTTGTGGGGCTTAACTTGACTGAGTTGATTGCTTAAATGAAAATGGCTGGTAATTTTGATTATTATAATTTGAGAGGGATGTACTCACGGAAAAGAGATTTTCTTCTTTGTTCCGTGTTTGTATACACGGTAGGGTTTAGCTGAGATGACCAAATTAAAATAATCATAATAACTTGTATAGTCAGTCGTAGCGTTGATACAACCTTCGGTATCACAAACAAACATCTCTGAAGCATGGACTTTAATTAATAGTACTATACCAAGTATGTCAGTTCACGTACTCCTTGTCTGGAGCCTTGATGGGAGTACAGCATGTTTCATAATAATACATTAAGTGTAAATAATTGTTTTTCCATGCTTCTTTTACTAATGGCATGCCTATAATAATAATATTAAACTGAATATTTTTTATTTATTTATTATTAATTATTAAAGTAAAACTACAGTACGATTCTCGATGATCCCACACTAGGCAATGCTTGTGACGTGGGATCCAGAATATACACTAATAGTATATTTAAATAAGAATAAGTTTTGCGGCTTATTATCATATCTATATATATGTGTGTGTGTGTTAAATACTTCTATAGTTTTTACACAGTATAGTATCTTATTATTATTATTAGAATTGCATATAGGCATGTATGTCAAAGCATGGGCTACGCAGCCAGCCATGGGCTCAGGGTGGGGCAGCAGTCTCAAATAATATGTAACCAGCTAAATATACCCACGGTCTTACCCCGGTTAATTTTTTTTGTATAGACTGATGACTGTCTAGTGTGAACTTTCTTACGGATTTTAAGTATTGTATTTAGTAACTAGATAATTAAGTTTTTTAGGTTTGATTAGGTACCTTATAAGCCAGAGCTAGGGTGGGGCAAGCGCCCCACCCTGCCTACGCCCATGTGTCAAAGTGAAAAATGCTATGTCGCCTTGATGAGTCAGTTATGCTGAGGTGAACGTAGGTGGAACTGAGATGGTGAATTGGCTGCGAATGGCCTGCTGTATTTAATTAAAATTATCTTCAGTATGAAACGTATCATCTTCACATATACACACCTGCATTTGCATGAGATATTAACAAAAAATAAAAACAACTATATGTCAATAAAGTTTTACTATATTTTGAAGCGGACGATCTATGGTCACTGTTTGAGACTGGTGGTTGCTTAGTTATATGGGCTGAGTTAGATTCTTGTATTACATATAAAGGTGACGATATATTTCAGCAAGTCGCTGTCTCCACATCATCACAATTACAACACATAACACCGCAGCAGCCGACAGCGGCACCGGCCACTACTGTCTCACAGGTATTTATACTCTGCTCGTATCATACACATCAGCCATTCTCAAAGTGTGTTCCGCGGAACCCTAGGGCTAAAATACTGCAAAAAATACCTACCAAAGGAAGATTATAAGGTTACATCTAAATATTACATTGCAATATGATTATTCATATAAATACATATAAATCAGTTTTTTATAAAATTAAATATTATATTAAGGCTTTTTCCTTCGTCAAAAAAGTTTGAGAACCGCTGATATAAATAAACCACTAAGTAGCATAGCTTTATTAATTGTTAATATGACCACTAGATGGCGCTACAATGTTCTGTATTTCACATTTAATAATGATTAATTATAATACAATCATTTACCTAAATCAGTGAGATAATATTGTTGATTGATATTTATGGTACACCTTAGATGGATGGCCAACCTTAGGCTCACCAGCGTATCTGCTAGATGTGTACTGTTTGATCAATAGAAGCGAAAGGTCACTCATTACAAAATATTAAAAACTGCTTGACGTATAGACATGAAATTTGGCAGAAGGTAGTTTGTAGTTAGTAGATGTCGCAACTTTGTACGAAAGGCCCTCATTTTTTTGGTACAAACTTGGAATTTGGCAATCACGTGAGGCCTGGCATCGTTAAACTTCATAGTACTTTATCTTTAATCTTCATTACTATGCGAACGAATAGCTAGTAACATTATAAAAAGTATCACTTATTAAAATAGGACAGCATGATAAATATTAATGAAGACAGTGTTAAGTTTTAAAGCATTCAACTAAATACTTCTGATTAATATATTATTGAGGTTATTCCAATCAGTTACTTATAGCTTTGTTACTTAATTATTATTTTTTTTTATTTATTTATTATTTAAGAATAATACATAATATTATTTTCGATTGTCCCACACTAGGCCCATCACTTACTCACTTACAAAACTTCTAATTACTTACATTACAACTACAAGCATATTTTTTTTTAGTAATATATTTATAAAAATTGAATAAACCTTTACTTCGTTGTTAGTGCCTCTAATAATATAACTATAATGGCATGTGAAAGATAATGGTCATAAGGTGCATCCCTGAATGCATGGTGATGATTGAGTTTGATTTTCAGACCAAACCCTCGGATAGTACAAAGGAGAAGTGCAGAAACTTCCTGTCAAACCTCCTCGAGTTGTCCAGTAAAGAGCCAAAGTCCGTGGAGGTGAATGTGCGGAGTCTTATCCAGGAGCTGATTGACTCGCAAGTTGAGCCAGAGCAGTTCTGTGATAGATTGGAGAGATTGCTGAACGCCAGTCCTCAACCATGTCTGATTGGGTTTCTGAAGGTAATGCATATCAGGACAATATAGACCAGTGATTCCCAACCTCTTTTGTGTCATGCCCCACCTTAGTCTTTCTAAAATTTTTATGTAACCAAACCAAACACCCAGTTGATATTTGGTCTCCTCAAGTGAAATTATACTTAATTATTATTTACCGCAATTATTTAAGAATTTGCGTTTTTCGTTAAATTTAGCACTGAAATCTAGTATTGCATTGAAATGGCCCGGAGTGAAAGGGTTAAACTCGTGTTGAGTCTATTTTCAAATTGCCCCCCTTTGGGAAACACTGGTCTAGAGTCTCTTAGTGATTATATAGATGTATTGTTACTATTGGTTCTGGTTTATGTTGTCCTTCTTGTTCTGATATCTGCAGTACAATGTCACTTGGTTTTGGATTAGGCATTAAGATTAGGTATTTGTAATTATGTTCTGTTTTTTTCAATCTTGGCTGGTTTTTAGTGTAATAGAAAGAGAAAACATGAATAACTAATAGCAGTTTAAGATGATAGTATATTTTGTTTGTTTGTTTCATAGAAAAGTCTCCCGCTACTCCGTCAGTCTATGATCAACAAGGAGTTGGTGATAGACGGCATCAACCCACCGCAGATGGGTCAGTCCATGGGAGGGAATATGCCATTGGTAAGAGACACGTATGTATGCAGATTAAATTAAGGCTGCGATTTCATGCCATGGTTTGGCTTAAGTTATTGGTGTATTACAATCAAAATTACAAATATTCTAACCTGTACACACGGCGATTTTCAAATGGATACACTTTTTGTAGGTATATAAGTGACCATGAGCGTAGCCAGCCATGGGCTCAGGGTGGGGCAGCAGTCTAAATAATATGTAACTAGCAAACACCCGTGGTCTTATAGCACCCTGTATCTGAATGTATAATTATAATTATCCAAAGCAGATAAGTTTTTTAGGTTTGATTAGGTACCTTGTCAGAGCTAGGGTGGGGCAAATGCCACCCTGCCCCACCGTGGGTACGCCCATGTAAGAGAAATCGAAAGAGAAACGATTGTGGAGATATCTGCATGCCTCAATTTCTACATGATAAAAATATAGTTATCCCTTTCCAGAATATTTAAAGATTGTCGTTTGTACAATATAATGTTAGTATTAGTAGTGAGGTATATTATAAAATTCCAGCAGAAGCTGCCAGCACAGAAAGTGTGTCTGGGCGTGAAGAGCAACCCGTCGGCGATCACGATCCTGGACTCCACGCCCGTCACCAACATTGCCAAGTTGAACAAATACAGCAACAAAGTCCGCAGCAGTACACCGACCGTCGTGAATACGCTGATACCTGGACGCTCGCTGATTAAGGAACGCGAGAAGAAACCTGTGGGAGGATTTTTACATCCATTTGGTAATATTTTTAAATTTTTTATTGATTATCACAGACAGATGTCCGCGTGCAACAGTCGACTCCACTATGCCGGCTTGAGGAGACGAATGTTCTCTGTCCTAATTAACAGAGCACACTCCTCTCGTTATCCCGGCTACTTCCAAGCTGATCCCGAACAACATATAATTACAATGCATAATTATTAAACAATAAACAGTACTTTGTAAGTTGCAGAAATTAATAAGAACTGTAGCTGTGTTCGTGAACGTTCTTTATACTTTACTAGCCGTTGCCCGCGACTACGTCTGCGTAATAATGAAGATATAAAGTACTATGAAGTTTAATGATGTTTCATATTTCAGTCAACAGACAATGTCTATCACACTTCTGTCGCAAAATCTACTAACTACCTCTCCATCTAATTTCTAGTTTGTAGCAAAAAAATTATACAAACCTGCGAGAGCCCTTACTCCTTAATGTCTCCTTAATAACTCCTTTGCAAAATCCGTTCTTTGCAGACGACAACTAACTATAAAATATCTCCCTGTCAAATTTCATCTTTGTATGTCAAGCGGATTTCGAGAGAACTTTCGCTTTTATTTTCATTGAATTAGATATGAATTACAATGTTAACTTAAAATAAAACGTAATATTTCTTAAAAAACAAAAAACAAACAACACGTTTGACCGCCAAAATTAGGCATAGACATCGAATTGTGTGATCTTAAAATAAAATGAAATATATCTTAAAAACAATTGAAAAACTGACAGCACATTTGACCGCCAAAATTAGGCATAGACAATAGACATCGAATTGTCTGATCTTAAAATAAAACGTAATATTACTTAAAAAAAACAATTAAAAATATTATATAGCCTATGTTAATCAGGGATTTTTTACGATTCTAATGGTAAAAGAATTTTTCAAATCGGTCCAGTAGTTTCGGAGCCTATTCAATACATACAAACAAACAATCAAATGTTTCCTCTTTATATATTAGTATAGATTAGTAAAATAAAATCGATTTTCCTTCCCTCCATTTAACGACAACTCTCAATAACGTCGTAAAATGAGGAATGTCTTAAGTGTCGCTATATAGAGTTTATTTTCGTCTGTTCCCATAATTTTTATAATAGCTCGCAAAATGACAACGTATAACAATACAAAACAATTGTTTGGATGTCTGTCCTTGAACTTGTGGTAGAAAGTGTTAATTCTCATGTGTAAATTGTTATGTTAGATGACAAACTGACGGGTGACAATGATGACATAAACGATGTGGCCGCCATGGGAGGGGTCAACTTGGCTGAGGAGACGCAGCGGATCCTCGGCTCCACTGACATGATCGGCACACAGATACGGTGAGTTGCGTGTGGGCACTATTAGCAGTACTTTCTCTAGTGAATAAATTGTGTTATGATTATTAAGAAAAACTAAATGTAAGGGTTTTAATTCCATAGAACAGCAGCATTTTTTTTCTCTCTCTTCTTCCTTACATCTACTTGGTTCCTGTTTTTTTTTATTTTTATGTATTTTTGTAATTTTATTAGAAGTGTAGTATCTATCCCTTTATCACCTTGAGCATGCCGTCCTATCCTATAATTAAAATTTCATTTAGTTTATATAATAGTAGCCCTTTTTATAATATGTAGTTCTAATGTAATTTTGTAGGTAGGCTTTATAAATGAATAAAATACTCAGTGAGCCATTGCAGGGGCTCCCCGAGACTACTATGCCAAACCTGATATAAGACTTCAACTCTCTTCGATCAAACCTAACATCTACCAATTAATTAAAAATAAGAAACAGTTTTATTTTTTTTCTTATATTATACTATCATAGTATACACTTACATTGTAACATGATTACCTATTATTAAGTTTTAATAATAATAATAATTCAAGAATGCACATAATATTTCTTTTATTTTGGAGTAAAGATTGAAAACCGCTGCCATAGACTAATATATCAGGTTACAAATGTTGCTAGATTATTATTTAGTGCGTTGTTAAATTTGTTTTTTAAAATCCAGTTCGTGTAAAGACGAGGTGCTCGTGTCGACGGCGGCGATTCAATATCGGATGCGCATGGCGTTGGGCAGGCATTGCGTGGAAGAGAGTCCTGGCGTGTCCTTGTTGCTGGCGCATGCGCTGCAGGACAGGCTCAAGACTATTATTGAGAAGTTAGCCGTCATTGCCACGCACAGACCGCCGCCCAAGGTGATTCACACTACTATAACAATCTAAGCCCCCTCCACAAGCCAAAATAGTCGAAGGCATATCACGAAATATATCTGATATAATATTTAGTATGTTATTCTCAGATGGATTCAAGGTACGAGGTGACGCAGGACGTGAAAGGTCAGTTGAAATTTCTAGAAGAATTGGACAGACTAGAGAAGAAGAGGACAGAAGATAGCGAAAGAGAGATATTGCTTCGTGCGGCCAAATCCAGGTCCAAAAACGAAGATCCCGAGCAGGCGAAATTAAAAGCAAAGGTATTTCTGGAATATCTGCGTAATAATGAAGATATAAAGTACTATGAAGTTTAAAAATGTTTCATATTTCAGTCAACAGAGAATGCCTATCACACTTCTGTAATAAAGTGGCATCTAACCTCAAAAATTCAAATAGTTTTATACTGCATATATAAAAATGACAGACGGAAATAAAAATAAATATAGAAAAAATACAAACAACAGTCAATTGGAAACTATGGTAAAATATATATTTCTTTTTTTAAATAAAGAAATGTGTACAAAGTTTCATGATGATTGGTTAAGTAATTGTTGCGTGAAAACGTAACAGACAAACTCACATTTATAATGTTATAGGGGTTGTATTGTTTGAGTGAAGGCTTAGTGCTAAGATGCGATGTGTGTGTCGCAGGCGAAGGAGATGCAGCGAGTGGAGTTGGAGGAGTTGCGCCAACGCGAGGCCAACCTGACTGCGCTGCAAGCCATAGGGCCGAGGAAGAAGCCGAGGCTGGACCTGCCTGACACTAATATCAGTAACACGGGACAGAATATGGTAATTTGTATGCAACAATTGACAAGAAGGAAATGGACTACTTGAAAACTTGTGATTTCTTGTAATCTTAGTAGATTCTGACTGTATGTCTAACGGGCCTGGGGTTAAAGAAATAAAGGTTTCTGATATTGATTTTGAAAATGAGTAAAATTTCATATTGTCAAATTCTCAGGTTCTTATATTTATTATGAAATACAATGTGGTTGTATGTGATTGCAGATCGCGGGTCGTGGCCAGTCCGCGTTGCGCTCGCGATTGCAGCGGATCACTGTCAGGGATGTGCTGTTCTTGCTGGAGCAGGAGCCTGACACGGCCAAGTCCAGCATGCTGTATAAAGCCTATTTGAGGTAACTATCACTCAACTATAGAATTTTTCCATGTAGTAAAGCAAGCGGTTCTCAAACTTTTTTGCTCTAATATAATTTAAAAAAACTGATTTATATGTTTGGAGAAACTTATGTGATATAATATTGCGGATTAAAATGGGTTAAAAATATAATTATCACAATGCATTGTGGCAATAAAAGGACAAAAAGAAACAAGAAAGATGACACTGACAGAATAAACGTCAAAACCCCAAATCTTCTTAAATAAGTATTTTCGGGCTGTAGAATCGACCACCACATATGTATTCACTAATAATCATATTGCAATGTAATATTTATACATATATAATTATGTACGTATTAGTGTTTTTAAATTGTATGTGGTAATATTTAGATGTGATTTTACAATCTCCTTTGGTAGGTATTTAGTTAAGTATATTTATAGACAGACGCGTATAAGTTTTTTTTTCTTTATTTTCAGAACCAGATCCGACTGATTTTGTATAATGCTGCTCGCGCTGATTGGTTTGAGCTTAGTTTTAAACATATATAAAGTGACATTGTTATTTTATTTTGATTTCTTTTAAAACTGTATATATTGAAATTGAATGACGTCATGCATCTGTGTTGGGAGGCTGCACTGCACTGAGGGACCAAAGTGCATGCAGCAAGGTTATGAGTGCAGTGTGTGATATTGAGGGATTGAACAGGTGTCGCGTTATTTTGTTATGTTTTTATGAAATAATTCACTGTTTATAATTTACAGTCTCTCTCTCTTACAAGTATCTGGTAAGATTTAAGGTTGTCAGAGTCTGCGTAAGGTTTTTTATATGTTAATGAATTTTATCTTATAGGAGTGCCTTTCGAATACTATGTAACATAGACAATAGACCACCAGAGACACCTCGCTCTACATATCACTGTCGCCTCGGTTTCTTGATGTGGTTTCCTTTCTATATAACTGAGCTCAACCTACCTCTTCCCATTCTGGCCCTTGAATATATGAAATGTGAAATCAAATTGTGTCTTTGTGTTTTTAATCAGTTATATGCACTAAGCCAATGTTAATTCTGCCTACCCTTACTGCTGAGTTATGTAGTCGTAATTATATCAAACATCAGTGGGCTTATCACGAATTTAGTCTGGCTTTCGAATCGAGCTGTCACAAGTAAAACGGATCCGTTAGCAATCGGGATCATGAATTTTTACTAACGACTAACGAGCACCAGCAATCTATCAAATGAACGAAAGATCGAGACGTTCGAAAATTAACAAAAAGTATCTAAAATATTGTAGTTCCAAATCCGCACGCGGTGGCGCTGCTCAAATTTCCATACGAATCGCTTGAAGCGAACTCGGCTCACAGATTATTGCCTTATATAGTGTCTTGTAATTATTTTATGCGAACGTATAAAATGATTACATTATACTTGTCTTAGTATTCTTTGTTTTTGTTCTTAGTAAGTGTTACTGTGGAGTTTCAGGGAATGATTGGTGAGGGTGGTTCGCAAAAGGCTAAAGAAGGGCGGTTGTTATGAAAATATGTTTAATATATTTGTACAGTTTTTAGTTCAATTAATAAATAAAATTTTAATAGAAGTTTTTTTTTTTGCTTCTTTTCTTCATGTTTGTCTCCTAACTTCCTTTCCCCTATGTCTATTGCGAGCTATATACGGTAATCAGTGTTACAAATCCCAAGAAACTAAAAAAACAAGTGAATCAGTGAAAAAACAGGAGAAAACAGTAGGTAAAGTAAAAAAAGCAGATTTCATACTGTCCTCATATAATTAAAACAATCACCCACTTTTATTAGTTACCAGGACTCACATACATTGTTATATAATAATATTGAACACAACATCTTCAGTATTTTCAGAATCATTTACCTTTTTAAAATCATACATATTTTTGTTAAATTCCTTCATGTGCCTTTCTGTGGCTTCAAATAACAAGAGTAGATACTGCCATCTGGTGACATTGCGCTTTATTACCCAGTGGTTATCAAACAATATTCGCATAGTGTAATAGGTGGCTGAACGCTAACTGAAAAACAGTAAAAATTAGGTTGAAATGAAACAGAAAACAGGGGCATCAATGTGAAAACAGTAGGGTTGGTAGTAAATATTTGCTGACATGATGGTGACCAGTTCATCCTACATTCCAGGGCGTTGCATTGGTAAAGATATATGCAAAGTTAATTTTAAAATTGTCCTATTTATTTCAACTCTTGATTGATTTTATATGTTCATTCTTAGATATTTGATACATTTTTAAGGCAGAATATACATCCTTTACTGCTAGGTTATGCGGTAGAATGACTAGTGAAATTAGTCGGTCAATAAACCGCATGCGGGTGTCTTCCGCATATATACAAGGGGATTAATGCAAACCACTTTTCAGTAGTTGTTTGGTTATGATGGAATAAAACAGTCAAGTATATATTATTATCACTTTATTTTCTGTAATATTTGAAGCTTACTGATTACATGAACGAGTGACTACAGCGCGGATGTGTGAGATCATACCAAAATCCTCTTTACGCTAATATAATGATTCTAGAGATAGCTGTTAAAGGGACAATTATTACATATTATTGTGGTCGCACAAGTTCGTGTCCAAAATGAATCTACAGTATGGTCCAGGAGTGGTCAATAGCCGTATTTTAAAATTTGAAAATTTTCGCGAACCGCAATTATTAAATACGTATTAAAAAACCTTTCATATTTGTTGTCAACAATTTAAAAGACATTCTAAAACAAATACGGAACGATAAATATTTTTTTAAATATAAAAGGGAACTCGGGTATATTTATCGAGAGCCACAAATAATCCTTCAGAGCCGCAGGTTGAGCACCCCTGGTATACTCCATATTGAAGATTGACCATTTATTACGTAGTATAATAAATGAGTAAGACCATAATGGGTGAAAATTTTAAACAAAACATCAAATTAATATTTTTTTTGAAGCGTTTATAAATAACTTACAAATATGGCCAACATTTAGAAATAAAGTTCGAGCGTAGTTTGATCTGTGATCATTACTTGAGTGCATTTTATTCCATTTTATGCAATAACAATTATTTACTAATGAATAATAAATATTTAAACATGAAACAATATCAAATATCCAGTTTAGACATTAGTATTTATTTTCTCTGTTATTTTTAATATATAAGTTTATATTATAGACACGACCTTGTGCAATCATTTGAAATATATACAAAGAAAAAAAATCACACACAAAACAGAAAGTAATAAAGTAGCACCACTAAACACTTTAAATAATTATAATTTGTCCATAAGGCAAGGCGTAACTATATTACGATAACTAATATATAAAATTTTGTTATTGGCAACACTGTCATGAAATGTCAAAGCAAGGATATGTCTGGTGAAGAGTCAGGTTATTTTGAAATATTTAACTTAATGAGAGACCAGCAACTCCCAGAATCCCCGTGAGAATTGTCGCTCGCAGTCAAAAGACCGGAGAGCAATGGGGCTACGGGATATCCAAGATTGCAATCGAGGCATTGTATTTACAATTTATTTCTAAAAAGATAATACGAACATTCAGTCATGATACTTAGAAATTGTTAGTCAATAATCAAACAATATGTTTAATTAAAATATGTAAAAGTATGTACTTAATATGTTGTTAAATAGGCGTGCGCCGCAGTTTAACCGCATTCTGTCTGAAAATTGCTTTCAAATGCGGTCACATGGCCGAGACAACGCTCGTCTGCGCTAACTAATAAAATATATTCTAATAAATAAATTAAATTATATTGATTATTTAAATTTTATTCAAATCATAGAATAAAATAATATTTTCTTGTGTAGCATTAAAATAAATTAATGCCAATTTAAAACCTCTTTCCTGTGCGCCCACGCACTCTCCCAAGAACAAAGAGTATGTCAGAAAATCAAAAACCTCCACAACCGACAACAAAAATATATCTAAGAAAAAATTGCAAATCTAGTTTTTTTTAATAAAAATATATTTAAAATCTTTGGTCGAAACATAAACCAAATTAATTAAATAATAATAAATAACATATGAATTGTAGATATATAACAGGGA
This sequence comes from Tineola bisselliella, assembly GCA_028551675.1. NCBI lineage: Eukaryota > Metazoa > Arthropoda > Insecta > Lepidoptera > Tineidae > Tineola > Tineola bisselliella. The sequence goes on from JAPWLS010000701.1 coordinate 23,233, forward strand.
ATTAATTTTCATTTACATAAAATATATAAAAAAATTATTACTAAAATATACTAGAGGCCGTATTATGTGTATATTGAAGCACAATATGGCTGTCGTAAAACTTGCGGTCACAATTTGCGGCTTACCTTAATCATTTCAGTCAGACGGAATGCGGTCACACATTTCGCCCGCACGAATAATAAATACAATATAATGTACTATAATTAGCAAATCTCGCTTGACTTGTACCGAACATTGCATTTCAGTTTAGTGAGGGGGGAAATCTTTATTGTGTTTGTCTTAAAGCTCTGTTCCATATTACAGTCCTTCCCTACTTAAAAATAATTTCCCAAATACAAGCTTAATTGAGTCATATAAAAGAAGGAAAACATAAAA